>RJWJ010025877.1:0-23481 GCA_004363605.1 Indri indri | reverse complement strand
ACGATACAGTTTATTTATCTATGCCTGCACTGATGGTCATTTCCAAATTTTTGCCCTCGTGAGCAAAGTGGCAGTGCACATCCACATACAGTCAGCCCTCCGCAGCCATGGGTTCCACATTTGTGTATTCAACCGAGTACAGATCAAAGTATTTTTTTAAAATTGTGTCTATACTGAAATGTGTACAGACTTTTTTGTTATTTATCCCTAACCTGTACAGCGTAATGACTATTTACATAGCATTTACATTGTATTAGGTATTATAAGTAATCTAGGGATGATTTAAAGTATATGGGAGAATGCACATAGGTTATGTGCAGATACTACACCATTTCATATAAAGGACTTGAACATCCACGGATTTTGGTACCGGTGAGAGGACCCGTGACAAATCCCCTTTGGACACCAAAGGATGACTCTGTATTCATCCTGTGGCACTGATGTGTGAGGTTTTCTGTTTTTGATTTTGTTTTTTAAGGTTATATATCTAAAATAGGTATTCTTAGAGATCTCACTCTATGTTTCCAAGTTGCTTTCCAAAGTTACTGGAGTAATTCCCAATCCAGAGGGTTTTGAGAGTTCTTGTTTTTCTTTCATCTTTTCCAATGCTTTGTCTATCCTGACTTTACCTTTAGCCAATATAGTTATCTTCTGTTATTTTTATTCTCATTCTTTCTTATTTATTTCTGTGTTCTTGATTTATTATTCATGTTAAAAGTTTCTATATTTCATTACTCTTTTGAAACAATTGTCTTTTATTGATTTGTTTTTCTAGTTTATTAATTTTGGCACTTTCCTGTTTCTACTTTCTGGGGGCTCACTCAGTTCTTTTATCTTCCTGATTTGTAATTTAACTTATTTACTTTGTCTTTTTAATTTGAAATAAATTCACTTCATATTTCTCTAAGTACTGCTGTAACTGCATCCCCCAAATTTTGCACCTACTCTTTGATATTTGTAAATATTTTATAATTTTTATTAAAATTTCTTCTCTGATCCATAAATCACTTGGGAGTTTGCTTCCCCCCCCATTTAATCAAAGTGTTTTTCCTGTCTTTTTATTGTTGATTTCTAATTTAATTGCATGTGGTCACAGACTGGAACTGATTCTTTGAAAATTTTGGAGGGTTCATTTGTACCCTAGCACATGGCAAATTTTTGTTAGTGTATGATGTATACTTAAAAATAATGTATTTTTTTGTTTCCTTCAACCCCCAAATTTGCTTCTTTTACAGTTTTCCTCATTTTATAAAATGGCAACACTGGTTTTTTTCTATTCATTAGGCTAACAATATCAGAATCATCTTTAATTCTTTTTTCTCATGCAAATATGCAATTTACCAATATATCCAGTTGGCTCTGCCTTCAAAACACAGCCTGCATCTGACTGTGGCAACCACTGGTACTGCTAACCACACAACTATTGTCTTTATTCAGCAGCCCCAGAATGGTCCTTTAGATACATAGTTATGTCACTCTCTCTTCAAAACCTTCGAACGGCTTCCCTGTTATTTTAGAGTAAAATCCACAGTCTTTGCCATGGCCCTCAAAATACCTCATGATCTAATTCCCTGTTATTTCTCTGATCCTAGCTTGTGACAGTTTTTCTTCTTTTCTGTGGGCCACATGCTGCTGCCTCAGGGCCTTTGCACTTACTGGTACACCTGCCTAACATCTGCATGTGTTGTTCCCTTACTTCATTCACATCTTTATTCAAAGGGCTTAATATTAAAAATGCCTTTCCAACTACCTTACTTAATATAGCACCCTAAAACACCCCACTCCCTCATCACTTTCTCCCTTATCTAACTGGCTTTTCATGATAGCACTCTATCTTTCTTCCCTTAGTAGAACATAAACTCCATAAAGGTGGGCATTTTTGACTCTTTCATTTGCTACCATTCCTCAGGATCTAAAACAGTGTAGGGGCTCAGTAAATATCAGTTGAATGGGGGAGGGGGAAACTCTATTACTTGGATTAAGAGTTCTATAGATATCTAATATGTTGAGATTGCTAATTGTGCTGCTTAATCTTCTAAATTTAAATCGTCTTAATGTTTTCTAACGTATCTATGTGTTTCGCACAAAGGTGTTTTATTAGTCAAGCTGGTAACAAGTAATTACATAATCTAATAGGTTGACACAAGTCTTATGCAAAATCAGCTATGTATTGTGTGACGCCTGCCATCTGTATGGCTGTTTTCATCTTAAGAAAAGGCAGCTTGGAGCTGCAGGGAAAGACCTCGTGGAAAACTCTATTTTCCACGAGGAAAATAAAACCCATTTATTTATGCCTTGACTGGGAAGTAACACATGTTACTTGCACTTAGAGCCCTTTGGCCAGACCTGTTTTGCAGTATTTCCTGCAGATTTTCCTTACTTAGTATGCTGAATTTAGGTGTGCTTTAAGTGTGAGAACTTAGAGTTTTCCTCAGTTATGAAAAAGTTCTCAATTGTTATCTATTTAAATTACTTCTCAGTATTTCTGCTGTTGCCTAATTTTAGAAATCTTATTAGGTATAAGTTGAAGACTCCATAGTTCCTAATTTCCTTCTGTCATTTGCCTCATTATGTCTCAGTGCTGTACTCAGAAGTATTTCCTCAGTACTGACTTTCAGTTCATCAATTTTCTGTTTAACTATGGAAACTCAGGTTAATTTCACCTATCAAGTTTTGAAATTTCAATTACATTATCTCTACCTTCTAGTTTCTAATCGATTATTATATTAGCCATTTTTCTAATTTATATCTGCTTCTGTTTGTTTAATGCTTTCTTATTTAAAAACATATCTTTTACTTAGTATCTTTAAGTCATTTAAGGTTATTCAGAGGCTATTATGTGCATTATTTTCAGGAGTCAAATTATCCTCTGATTATTGAGTCTGTTGGATATCTTCTTGGTGCTGTTTTTCCTTATAGGATTTGTATTTCAGTTTGCTTACTTATCTAGAGTGAAAATTATGTTTAAAAAAAATTTGTATTATCTATCATGTTTTGAGGATTCTCAGTAGCTTCTACGTGGCTCTCTTAGAATCTTGGGCCAGAAACAAGTTCTATATTATTGATGTGGGATTCCTGTCTGATAATGATATTGCAGATCTAGTACTTAACAGCTTGTCACAAATCTGATCTGTGTGATTTGCTCTGTTTCTTCCTGTCCCACATGTACATGGAAATACAATCCACAGCCCGATCTCTTCTCATTTCTCTCTCCACATTTTGGGGGACCCTGCCCGTGTCATGCTGTGAGTCTGGCTTGACGACCTTCTTGTTGTGTTTGCTTCCAATCTAGAGTTCAACCATTCCATGGTTCCAACATTTTCTCCCTGATGTTTGTTTCAATACTTTGCTGGTGTACAGAGATACTTGTCTTTTATTGGGTATGGATACAACTTTTAGTTTTTGAATTTCAGCTAGAATTGCTGTTAGTGGTATATCAAGGAAAATATATTGAATATGTAAATTCATGGTGCCACCTTGGCCAGAAAGCCTTTAAATTCATTTTAAAGAATTTATGTTGAATGTAAAAGAATGCATGCTGATTGTCATAGGTTTAGAAACTATTGACAAGCATGTAGAAAATATTTAAATACCCAAAAACCCAACTATACAGAAATAATTATAGTTAACATATCAATATGTTGTGTCTATGTTTTGCTTTTCACTAAAAAGGATTCACATACTATATAAATATAGTTTTATATGCTTCTCTTTTATACCAGGCATTATAGGGTGGATTTAACATGCCATTAAATAATCTTCAAAAGCAATTGTTTTAACAGCTCCTTAATGTCCCAACATATGGAGGTACTATAAAAACATAAATCATCCAAATTTTTTAATATGTCTCTTAGCATAAATTAACAAGTAATTACTTAGTAAAAGAGTGTGAATATTGTTAAGGCACTTGATGCATAGTGAAACATTTCTATCCAAATATGCCGTTTCCAATTTGCATTCCAATGGTAGCATAATCATTCTCCAGCCAGTACTATTTCTCCAACTTTACCAGTTGGATAGGTGAAAAATGCTGTTTATATGTTAATGCTTTGAAAAATTCCTATATCTATCTCGATATTTCTTTCTTAATTTCTAATTTTGTTTTATTTTTTTCTAAATAAGACTGTAGGTTCCTCTTCTTTCCTGGTTTGCCAAGAGAACCAGTTTTAATATTTTCTATTTTTCGTAAATTTTGCTTATATCATGTTTTTCCTTCTTTAGCTTTTTTTGTGTGCATGTTCTTTTATTTTATGACTCCTTAGGGTGATTGCTTAATTAATTAATTTTAATTATCTCCTGTCTGTTCACAGCCTTACATGCTCTATTACTTCAGAGTCTATATTCTGCATGCTTTGCTATGAATACACTTATTTTCATTATTTCCAAAGTAAGTCGTAATTGACTTTTATTTACTCATTGATCCAATATTTATTTAGAGAAACTTCCAGATTTATTTCAATTTTTACCTAAATTTTTGACGTTCTAGTTTTGTTGCATTGAGGTTTGAGAATATAATTTTTTTCTTTTAAGAACGTTATCAAATATACTAAATGAATTGATGAATTTTAAAATGTCTCATAAGTATTTGAAAAGAACCTATATTTTCTTTTTGAAGGCTATGAGGAAATATATGTATATCTAATTTTATGCACTTATTTACATTTACACTATTCAAATGTTTCATTCCTTTTAATATTTGTTTAATCTGTTATAGGCTGACAATTATATGATGTTTCTCAACTCATTATTTCTGGTAGTTTTTGCTATATATATTTTGGTGTTCAGTGATTATATCACCTGTGGCGTAAGTTATATGTCCTTTATATCTTCTTTGCAGAGGATTCCTTTTATCCACACAAAATGTTGTCTTCTTTTCCCAGGTATTGCTTTCAGCCTTGCATACTGTTAATATTATTGGTTTTTGGAAGACTTTCTCATATACCATTATTTAAGTTTTAAAATCATCTTTTAAATTTTGTTTAAATGTTTTTGGTGATCTGTATGTATTTGATTTTGTAACACATACTATTGGGAAAATTTATGGCATTTGTGTCTATTGCTATAATATATATTTGGCCTAATTTTATCACCTTGTCTAACGCTTTCTTGTTTTTTTCTTTTTATTCTAGGTTTTTGTCTGTTTTTATCTTATGTAGAGGTTTAGAAGGTTAAAATCCTTTTATTAATTTTACTAATGATAATCTTTGTTTATAAAATGCATGTTAAAACCTGTATTGTTCTATCAAATTCAAAAACAAGTTCCTAATGAAGAATTTAAATTATCCGGACTTACCCTGATTTTCTAATTCTCCATATTTAACAGTTTTTACTCCTTTTATCTGGTGTTATATCAACTTTTTATGAGGAAATCCTGATTTGTTTTTTACATATAACATCTTTTCAGCCTTTGAATTTAATTTTGTGCCCATTTTATAATTCTTCATATTTGTTCCCAAAAAATCAATTGATTTCAAAGTTCCTTGCCATTTTCTTTATACTTTAGCTATTGTACTCTTAAATTCTTGATTTCTCTTTTTTTAATAAATTGACAGGTATTCAATTTTTTGTGCTTTCTTAGGAAAGGAATAAGAATGATTAATCTTTTATGATCTTAAGCTTAGCAAAATGTCTTCCTGTAACCTTTTAACATGAACAACTTGGACATAAATCTCTCAGATTAAAAAATTTTCCAGTTACTGCTCTGTACAAATTGTTTCGTTGTCTTCTGACATTTGAATTTGCAAAGAAGGGTGAGGCCAGCCTTATTTTTACTACTGTAGACATAAGCTTTTATTCCTCTTATGATTTTTGTAGGATTTTAAATTTATAATTGAGACTTAAAGCAAAATACACCTCCTCTAATATTGCTAGTCATTTATTTGGTTCATGTTAAGCTCTTTTACTTATAAGTCTTATTTATAAGTATATGAGACTTAGAAGGTCTTTCTTTCTCTGTGGATATTACTATGTTATTAGATCTGTGATGATAAATTCTCTATTTCAGTAACATTTCTCTTCAGTTAGATCTAAATTGTCCTCCATGTCTGTCATCTTCTCTTCTATTTCTTTTTCTCCTCTAAATATTGGGAAATATTCTTTAAAATTTCCTCTGTATTATTCGTTTAATTTTTTTCAGTGTCACTTCTGTTTTTACCGCCTCCAATACAGGTTTTAATTTTTCCATTGTGTTTTGGGTTTCCTTAGTTATTTCCTTAATTCAGCCCACTTCCTAATTATCTCTGCATTCATCTCAGAACAATTTCTCTTTTGGCACTCTGGTCCTGTTTCACAGGGTCAGTGTTTTCTTATGTATTTTTGAGGACAGCAAATAGACATATTCTAAATCTTTCTTCTGTCTCATGCAGAAATATATTTCCAGGTACATCGTCCTTATCTGAATCAACAGGGAAGAGTTCTTTTCCTAGACACTGTTGTTATCTTTTTTTCCATAGAATCCATAGTGGCAGATGTTTATACATGTTTCTACATGCTCATCTTTGAATAGGATGAGTTCTGTTCTGGGACCAACAGGCAGGTTCTGTGAAGTGTTCCCTGCTTCTGTCTCACTCTAATGTGGTAGGAGTCTATTCTTGGAGTTTGAACTGATATAATTTAATTTGGCGTGCCTAGGAAGCATTCTTCTGTGTGGATCTTCTGAGTTGAGTGTTGATATACTTTTACTGGCAATTGGATATTTTGAACAAGCTAGGGAGTCAGACTTTTCAGTTTTCCTTTGAACGGTGCTGCACATAAAGACTGTTTCTCTGAAGGTGCTTCTCCAGTGCTTTGCCTTTACCCATAGTAATGCTTTTCTTCAAAGCAATGATCTATCCTACAAATCTTCCTCTATTTTCTTCATTGTTTGATTGAGGAGATATAATATGGATGGATGTATTATAGAGAGGGAAGCTGAAGAGACTGGGAGTTTAGGATTTTAACCCTGTATAGTTCAGAGGTCACTTATCAGATGGATCATCAAAGTGGCCAGGAAGTGGGTGGTATCTTATTATGTGGTTTAAGCCAACTATAGTCACCTGTATCCTGTACTCTTATTCTGCTTCTTCAAATACTGTATACATAAGTATAGGGGAGCATTCAGTTGGCTGTAGAATATAATAAGTGGTAAGAAGCCCTGGGATTCTGGGTCAGGACCTCAAGGGCCACCTGATTGAAGAGGGGATGTGGGAAAGCCATGTAGAGTCTGGACCACTTACCTCTTTTTTAAACAAACGAGCTAATTACTTACCTATTTCTGCTGCTCTCAAAATGTTTGAAAGTTACTGAACTATTATAAAGTTAAAACTTATCGACTCCAACTCCTTTAATAGGCAAGATGGTGTGAAATTTAGGATGTCACTGAATGACAAGAAGATATCAGGCAAAGATGAGCACAGAGGGTGTAAAAGGCAGGAGAGCTGGAGCGAAGATGTGAAGGGGAGGATCTAGAAAAAGCCAGTGTAGCTGGTTACAGGTGACTACCGGGAAAATGGTATGAGACCAGGATGGGGAGGGAAGCAGGGTCCAGAAAAGAAAAGATTTTTAAGCTATACTAAGGGATTTGGATTTAATTAAAGTTTTATGGGAAGGCCCTGGGAGAGGAGGGTTTAAAAAGATAAGTAATATAATATGATCAATTAACAGCAAAGTTTTCATTAATTTGTTTTATTCATTCATACATTCATGTTTTTTCATTCATTAAGCAAATACCTATTTATCAAATAACCACTATGTTCAGGCACTGAACAGGCCCTAAGGTATAGGGCTATACCTTAGGATTCCCAATGCCTCGTATAGGGGGTAGTTCCATTATGCCATGTAACTTCTCTGCTAGACAGTGAACTCTGTGTGAACAGGGCCTGAACTTCTATATATTTGAATCTTCTTTGCCTTACACAGCATCTGACTTATGGTAGCCTCTGAATAAATATACTTGTTAGATGAATGATAAGTAATACTCCATATGTGCACAGAAATCTCTGGAGTAGAAGGAACATGTCTACAGAACAATTAAAGGATAGTCATCAGCAGCAGTGACCAGGACTCCCTACCAGGCAGAGCTCCACAATGCCCCTGCAAGGACCGATCAGTGGGTTGGACTCACTGACTGTCTTAATCAGGCTGTATCAGCTGTTCTCTTCTATACATAGGCTTGCTGGGACTCTACAACACAAGTACCAGTTTGGCCATGCTGACATGGAATAGTAAAGATCTGTCTCTTCAGTTGCCAACTAATGTTTAATGAAATCTCGTGGCTAAAGTGTACATGAAACCAAATAAAAGCCAAGCCCTCCACCTCTACTGTGGGTTCTATAGCGTACACAGTCTTCTCCTAACACATATCCCCCAGGATTTTCAACAGTGGGACATCTGTTTCACTTTGAGGGAGCTATGATAAGCATCTGCTTGGAGGAATGATCTCAACAAAACCAGGGCACATTTGTTTGCCACATTATAGATTATCTGGTCTTACACTGTTTATGAATAAATCACGCAGGATGGATAAACTGGTAACCACAACAGCAGGTTTCATACTGGGTTTAAAACATCAATTTATACATTTGTAATGTTTTTCCTGTAGACACTAAAAAATTTATGTTTGAAATAGAAGATAGCATGGATTTTGATGTAGCTTAGCAGTTAAGTGCAGAGATTCCAGAAATTCCTTTATTAAGTTAGAGCCCAGTGGGCTGGTTAAGGGTCTTGATGTTCACAACTGCACCATTCAATGCATTAAGTAGGATAAGTGAGTCAAAGATTCACGAGAAGAAAGTAAAATAAATAAATAAATATGCACATATATTCCGTATTTGTATAAAACTAAGTGAGAATCACATCTTCTCATGCACACTCTAGTGTTCTTGGCTTACACAACAACCACTTCATGGACAAGTTGTTTTGAAACCACATTTGAGGGCTGTCAATGACATTTAGTATGAAGCTAAATCTAGAATAACATCCATTTTGAATTCTTCGATTTGGTGTACATAAAGTATTCTTAGGGTGGATCAGGCAGATGGAGGAGAAAGATACACGAAGGATTAATCTTTGAACGGTTGCATTCAGGATTCTGATCTCTATTGATGTGCTGAATGACAGAATTCAGCCACTCATCATATTACTTCCATTGTTAAAGTTGCAGTCTCTGCATCGCACATTCTCCTGTTGTATAATACCGACTCCCAAAAAAGACAGATTTTGGTCACTCTGAGGCTACACTATTCTATGCCCAACTTGGCCTTCCTAACACAAGCAAACAAAAAACCTAGAAATAGTGAATAATCATTTTTAAAAATCCACATGTCCCTTTAAACATAAAAAAAATATCCCAATGAGAATTTAGGGTGATTTTGGTCGGCATTCACTCAGCTAGAGCAAGCTGTTCTCATCTCCCATGACTTTGGCTTCCTTATCATTTGTCTTTTCCATTTCCTTTCCCTGGGCCAGATGTGTGGATTCCCCTGTTGCACCCAATGGCGGAGTAGACTTTTCTGGAAACTGCCACGACTATTTATAATCTCCTGGCTTTGCAGAGGTCTCACAGGCTGAGAAGAAGAAACTCTGGTGTTTCACAGCAATAGGAAGAAGGTTAGGGATGTTGAGAGGACAATTTGGGTGGAGTTTTCACATATGTTTCTCTTTGATGAAGAATCCAAGGCAGGGATCTGGTATGACTGTGGCCAAATTATATTTCTGCCCTCTTTTTCCCTATGGCATGGGAGAGCAATCGCAAGGAATACAAAGTTTTAGCTTGAAGCATGACTTCCTTATCCTAGAATGCCAGAGTTGGGAAGGCCAGTAAAAGGTCATGTTGTCCAACCTCACATCAAAATCAATTTTAAATGAAGTTTGTAGGAGAAAGTAAGAGAGATTCTGTTTATAGGAGAAAATGTCTCCTAGATTTTAAAAGTGTTTGCTGCCCCTTGAATCAATACCTATGACCACCCAGAATTGGTGAACATTATAGAAAGGGGGCGAGGCAAGGCATTATAGGATGTTAGTTCTACTCACCCAATGCCCAAATCCCTTGGTTAGAAGTGGAAAACATAAGATATATTGATGATATTGGATTGGTATGAAATTCAGAAGGTCTTAAAATGCTATTTATCGCCTGCAAAAGGTGAATCCTACACTCTGCTAGTCACCTTTTCTTGCAAGTTCCCAAGAGAAGTGTATGCATAGAGGCTGATATAGGATGGGATAAAACTTTTATACTAGCAAGGGGCTTTAAGAATTCACCTCAATAAAAGCAGTGATGGGCTAGGGTGAATTTCACAGAAGACTTCTTAGTTTTGTCGGCTTAGGCTAACTTAAGGGTCTACGCTAGAACTCACGCAGGCCAAAAGGTCTGTTCTCTCTATGTTCACTCCTGAATCCAAATTCAGATCGCAAAGTTTACCACTTTGCTTGGAGGCAAGGCCTCACATGCTAGTTAGCAGCAGATGAAAGCACAAGAATCAGAGTGTGTGGCCCTTTGTCTGGCATGGGGGTATGTGTGTAGCAGGGGAATGACAGAGCAGACATTATCTTCTGGGACCATCCAGAAGTTACATGAGAGAGGAGAAAGCCCCTGAACAGTGGAAGGAAATGTCCCAAGGGATGTACCCTGTAAGCCTGGCTGTGTGTAGGAGCAAGGTAGAAAGGAATCTAGAAGGGCCATGTCAACGTGCATAGGCCCAGTGAATCTGAGCACATGTGCCAGAGTGAAGGAAAGGCATTCTAACCTGGCCAACCCTGCTAGTGTTTCTCTTCTTCCTCCTTAGACGGTGAGTTGAAAGGGTCAAAAAGAAGGTATGAGTGTCCCTCAAAGAACACTCCTTTGCACAGCATTCCTGCCCAGAATTAGTTGCCCAGTCTCCACTTTGTTCCTGGTGCCATCTAAAATGAGGGACAACAGCCAGATTCAGTCACAACGTTATGTTTTGGGCATGGACCTGGCTTCTAGAGTGGGGTGCATTGAAGTCATTTTCCCACAATTTTAATTTAACTCACCAAATATTCTGTAACCAAGCAGGCACCAGCACAATATCTCATTCTTAAATTTTATTATGGAAGCCAAAGAAGATGTTCAGTTTTGCCAGGTTCTCAAAGGAAACGGAAAGTAGCGAGAAGTCAGGGCCTGAGTTCGAGCTTGCCCAGCCACTGTCAATGCAACCAGATGCCCAAGTGATGTAGCACCAGAGCAGACTACCCAGGTGTTCACTGAAAAAATGTATTTGTTGAGGACGAAGACTGAGTAAAATGTCTGATGCCCTTTAGGAGAAGAGCCTTGCTTTGAGGTGAGGGGGTCCTTCCATTGTCATAAGGTAGCTACTTACAGGAAGTGTTCATTTTCTTTGTGCACAGTGAAGACCAAGGAATAGGCCTTTTGAGAAAGTTGCCCTCAATCAACAGAAAGCAGCATTTCAGATGAAAGTCTGAGATGAGAATTTGAGATCTTGAAACTTGAAATAAAAATCAGAAATCTGATGTGCCCAGTCTGTCTTTTGCACCTTCCCATGGTTAAGAGATTTTTTCTAGCTCTTGAAGGAAGACTTTCATTCTTGCCATGTTACTTCGTTCTTCTCTTCTTTTTTATTTTTTAGGGGCCTAAAATATTAATCCTTCAAAACATAACTTGGGTGAAATTCTTGCTGTTTTAATCCTTGCCTTTAATTGACTGAGAGACACAAAGGTTAAGTTGAAGATACAAAGTTGAGTGTTGTCTTTTGTTTTAATTGTGGTCTTAGAACTTGGATGTTTCTGCAGTTCCTTGGGTGTCTGGGGTTGGCCAGAGTCATGTTTCATTGTCTCCAAGAATTGTCATGATGCTGTCCTGACCATTCCTTCAGGCTTCTCTTTAATGCAGATCAAGAAAGTGCAATACTTGGTGTCATTGGGAGAGAGCATTCAAGGTGTTAGTTTTAACTTTTCAAAGTGTAATGCTTTTCTATTTTCTTTTCTCTATGTCAGCCTCAGTTCAACTCATGCACAGTTGATCCTCATGATTTCCGAATTCCATATCTGCAAATTTACCTGCTCGCTAAAATTTGTAACCCCAAAATTAATACTTATGACACGTGCTCCTGGTCATCCACAGACACGCACAGAGCAGTGAAAAATTTGAACAACCCAGTGCGCATGTGCCTGGCTGAGGTTGGACAAGGCGCGCTCTGCCTTCTTGTTTCAGCTCTCATACTGTAAACAAATGTCCTTTTTGTAGCGTGTTTAGTTCTGTGATTTTTCTTAGGGATTTTGCTGTTTGAAAATGGCCTCCAAGTATAGTGCTAATATGTCATCTAGTACTCCTAAGCACAAGAAGGCTGTGCTGTGCCTTACAGAGTAAATCCATGTGTTAGATAAGCTTCCTTCAGTCATGACTTATGGTGCTATTGGCTATGATTTCAATGTGAATCAACAAAATAAATAAGTTTTCTGAAACAGAAACACATAAAAAACAAGGTTACGTCTTGATCAGTTGACAGAAATGTTGTGACTAGAGGCTTTCAGGAACCTAAACCTGTATTTCTCTTAGGAGCAATGGGTCAGTATTTGCTAATTCAGTGTTTGCAGTGACTTTATAAAACATAACTACTGTAAATAACAAGAATCAACTGTAATTGTTTAATAAGTATTAGCCGTAATGATGAAGATAAATATTTTAAACCTAATATGCCAGGATAGGATGTGCATACATTATGTACTGTATGGACCACATGCTACAATGGGAGAAATGGGAGGGTTCTCCCTCAGCCTGGAACTTTTCTAATAAGCCAGTTAGAAATGCATCATTTTCTAGGCCATTTCACTTGGATTGAAGCTTGTTTTCTTTCACACCCCTAGTGCTTTCCAAAAAAACGGCTGTTTAATTAAAAAAAAAAAAATTGGCCTCACTGTTATGTGTACATTTGCAGTCTGAACACCCATGGAGGGGAGCCACCCCCTCTTCCAGACAAGGGTGGGTTGTTGAATTTTACTTTAAATCTTGACATTGCAATAAATTTCTGAACCTACGCTGGCCTGCATTGGATATTTAATACTGTTTTCATTTCCAATACTAATCAATCTTGGAAGAATGTGCTGTTATTTTTTAGTTACGTGTGAACATTTAGATGCATATAAAATGGCTTATTGATAGCTTACACACAGACAAGTTTATTGATACTTTTGTCAAATTGCGTTGTCCATTGATTTGGCCATCATACTGCTATGGATGCAGAGCAGAACTAACGTGACATTTTTATTTCCTGGCAGTCGTACCTGGGGATGGATGGAATATGGGGAAGCTTGAACTGTGTCTCTTGGACAGGAGTAATATCAGGGCCCGATCAGCTGAGCACATATCTTTAAGGAATGACCTCAACTCTGCTTCACATCAGACACAGTTTGGAGACCTCTAAGACCATTGCACAATTATATCATTCGTGTCAGAAACCCAGCTGCACGGGGGCCACAGAAATCTTGACTACGTAACACTTTTGGCTATAGTGTTTTTTTGTTTTGATTTTTAAAGGGGGTCCTTAGTAGGCACCCTATGAAGCTTTCAAAATATATTAATAACATTTGGCATTTAATGCACAGATACCAATAAGGCTATTAGTTTCCTCAGCTTGCAAACACAGTATGAGACTTTGCAACCCTTCTCTCATAATTCCGAGTGTCAAGACAAAATAGCAGTAAGAAATCAGTAAAATGTGAAGGTTTTCTCAGGCCCCCACTAAGAGCCTAGCCAGATGCACATTTCTTATTCCTTTTGGTAAATAGATTCAGATTTAGTATGATTCAACGAACTAAAAAATATCCCCTGCTCAGAGCTCATCTTTGCCTGCTAATTGCATGAAGCTTAACAGATCCTCCACACACAGCACCAAATAAGGGCTGGCTGGAAATCAAAACCTCCTTGCCAAGCACTTTGGATTTTCCAAAGGAACTGTAATGTTCCTGGAGATGTTTATGAATGGAAATGGGGAACTTTGTGGCCCAAGGTGAAGTCTCACAGATTGATAGCCTGTTACCAATGTTTATTATTTTCGACTGTAGGTTTCGAAAGCTTTCCTCCCTATCCTCCCTAAAAGGAACTTTCTCCATCACTTGGGACCGAAAATGGGGGAGGCATTCAAGACCTCATGGAGGAATCCCAAATAGATGCATAGAATGCTAATAAGCCCAGGATTTTGCCCTCCATTCTGTATTGCTCTGCCCCAAAATACAAAACCTAATTAGTGCATCCAGAGAAGCGTTAAATGGATTTCATGCTGTTTAATAAATGCTTTACGTGCTTTGGTGCCACTGCAGAATGTGTGGTTGAGTGAGGGTGGGGATCGGGAGAGGAAATGGTTGCTGTTAATGCTTCCCACCAAGGTCAAGCACTTGAGGGTGAGCGTCAGAGATGCGTGTTTCTACTTCAGGCGCTTCTTGTTTTCACCCAAGTTTTCCTCCTTGTGGCTATCCTTTCATTTTCCTGCACTTTTTTTTTCTTACAGGCACAGTCTCCAAAGGCTTAACTCACAATTGTCTATACTCTGAACAATCAGAAATTGTGAGGATGGATGTGCACTGAGTGCTCACTGTGTAATGAGCCTATAATGGGATGCAGGAATGAGAAGGTGAGGCCTTTGCCTCCGGAGAGCTTATGCCCTTTTGGGGAAGACAGAACACACAGCATCTGATTTGCAAAGTAGAACCTCAGTCTGACATTCAAAGCCCTCCATCATTTGTCCCTTATTTAGTGATTGGTCTATTTAGTGATTGGTCTCTCTTAGAGAGGTCTTTATTGTCTTCTACATCAGTGGTTGTCAAATCTTGCTGTACAGTGGAATTGCCAGGAGAGTCTTAAAAAGCCCTGGTGTTCAAGTTACACCCTCTATCAATGCTTTGAGAACTTGAGAGTGCATCAGAATCACCCAGAGGACACATGAAAGCCCACGTGGCTGGGCTCCGTACCCACAGTTTCTGAGTCAGTAGGTCCAGGGCTAAAACACTTGTTATTTCTAAAATGTATTGCTAAGGCTACTAGTCCAAGATCACGCTTGAGGAGGACTGCCTTTTATCAACGAAGTCAGAATCTCTGTATGGTTTCAGGATTTTTGTAAATTCTTCTGATGACTCTGGTGCACAGCCAAAATTGAGATCTGTGTTCCACATGTTACTTGACAATTAACCTACGTGGTAGAGGTAGATTATCGTCCACCATTAATTCCTCCGATTATTTTCAATTATTTGGCTCTTTTTGTCCAACTAGACAGTCAAATTCTGTCCAACTAGACAGTCAAATTCTTAATGGCAGGAACTGTGTATCTTTAGCTTTTCTTGATTCTCCCAAGGTGCCCATCCCAGGGTAGACACACAGAAGTATGATTTGAATGGCGTTAACCAAGGAAACTCGGACGGGTGGATGGGAAGAGTTATAGATAGTTTCAGCATGCTTGATTTCCCCATTCTCCAAAAATCCCGAGGAAAGTTCTTTCCCTCTATTTGTAGAGGCCTTGCAGAGCCACCTCCTCTCTCCTTCTTTTCCTTTGCTTAGAGGAGGACACATTTATCATGTTTACTTTTAACGAAAGGAACTGCAGAGAGTACTATATTCAGTCATAAAACCTGTATTCATGTCTTGGCTCTGACGTTTCTACTTATATGATCTTGGGGACATCACTTAATATTTTCAAGGCTTCATTTGTTCATTAATAAAATAGGGACAAGAATGTCTCCTTCACAGACTTCTGGGAATTAAATGAGGTTGTGCTTAAAGTGATTCTAAGGACAATACAGAACACAAAAGGCACAGCAGGCCTTTTTTGTTTATAACCACGTTGTATTATAGCAAATACACCTTTTCCTGGAAAGATAGTTGAGGAGCTCTTGGATTGTTCAGAGCAGCAAGGTGAGATAAACAACGTGTTTTCCCTTCCTCCCATCATCTAGATGCATGGTTTAGAAGCATCTAGGTCTGTCCATCAAAAATCAAAGCCCTGCCCAGTGGAAAATCTCTGGTGACTCCATAATTAAGACGGAGACAAGCCTTTGCTGAACTTCACTGCAGGTGAGCTCTTCTGAAATGTCAGTCCTATATTCATGTAGCTTATTAGTCAAGAAGCGGGCTGTGAGCACCAGAATTTCAACAGCAACCTGTTGGTGCCTTTAGTGCATTGCTTCCAGAAAGATTCACGTGAAATAAAGAGGTCTGGCATCATACTTAGGGCTTTCAGCAAACGTCCTTCCCCACAGGTAGAGTGCCTTGACTCTAGAACCACAAATGTGTTTTGCAAATGCAACAGGATTGTGTAGCTGTGAAATAAAGTTCCTGACAGAGTGGTAAGGATAGGAGAGGGAGACAGGGAACAGGGAGAGCCGGGAATCCTCACCAGACTAGTATGGGAGACTCTGTCTTCTGAGAAGTGCTGTCTGTTAAGATCTTTCCTCACTGCTCAACAGGTGGTGTACACAGAGTCACCCAGTTTCTTGGCAAGAATGCAGACTCTTGACAACACCCTGGACCTCCTGAATCAGAATCTGCATTTTTTTTCAAGAGCCTCAGGTGATTTATATACCCTTTAGAGTTTGAGGAGAAAGATAGAAGAGTCTCTTAGAACTGGACTGGGAATTAGGAGACCTGGTTTGTTGGTTATTTCAGTTCCATCTGCACCTCAGTTTCTACATATGAGAAACAAAAAATAGAGTGAGTCCTTTTCCTTCAGTTGATGGGAATTGGTAGTAAAAAGATCCCAGTAGAAAGGGTCTAGAATTCTAATGGCAGGAAGATCCATCCACTTTTGCCTTACCCACCTCGTCCTTGGCATTTCACCTTAAGCTGCTTTGGGGTTTGGCAGGTACAATTAGATGTCCCACCTGCACCAGTTCCAATTATGAGAAGCTGAGATTCTCCCACAGACACACAGTTCTCCTGACATCCTGCACCATCTCTGTTAATGGAGACCCTCCCCTGCCTGGCCTTGCCTTCAAGGCAAGCCAGGTTCCAGGAGTGCATGTGAAGAGAGGCCCTGTCTTTTGGCCATTAGGAAGCACTTCAGCCAGACAACAGGCCTCTCCAGTTACTCAGCGCATCCTGCCTTGGACAACTGGGAAAGCACACAGGGAACTGTGAGGGTCGTTGAGCTCAGCGAGTGTTCCCTATAGTGCATAATTAAAGAAAACACCTGTGTGGCTGCTAAATCACTTCCCGCTGTTCCCCTGTGCAAATGCTGTGCTCAATAACCTTACAAGTGCCTCATTCCTTCCACCCAACCGAGGCAGCACACAGAGCTGCAATGCATAAAGCTGGCAAGTTATTAGTTCAGGACCCCTTAAAGGATCTCTTAAGATTGATTTGTTACTAGTCCACTGGGCCCTTGGTCAGTCTGGCTACAGTTTGCTAGACTGCAGCCTCAGGAAGGCTTGGGATGGGCAGAGAGCCTTTTCTCTCCAAACTGCCCTTCTTTGAGCAACAATCTCTGTATCCAAGGCAGGCCCATGGAAGAGCTCTAGAGCTGCAGGAGTCAGAAAACCTTAAAACCACAACTTAAATACTGTAATTGAGTGCCAGATGCTGCCCCAGGGGAAAACAGCCAACAACAGTGAAATGAGTTGCAAGTGGGACTTATGGATTTTGTTGGAAATGCAGGAAAGGGAAATGACAGTAAATCAAAAGGCAAGGCTGTCATTTTAAAAAGGCCTCTTCCTGCTGCTGAAGTTTATGGGTGCTTTGGTTACCGCCAGGATCTTGTGGGGCCCTAGCTGCCCAAAGCAAAGAAGATAGACTCCCCCATACCAGCAGGTGGATGGGTTAGCAGAATTCAGTGTGATGACAGTCTAGCTTTGTGATTTACTTCTTCCAGGGCAAAGCAACACAGTTTTCACTACAAGCTTTAGAGTATTTGAACAAATGAGTGAATGAGCCTAACACACCCAGTGAAGAGGAGTGCTGGATGTTAAGGGTGGGTAGAGGGGAGGGTTTCAAAGGAGCAGAACTATGTCCTGAGCAGCAAGGACAGCTGCAGATTCACCCCACTCTCTCTCTGCTGCATCACTGCTCTATTCTCTTCATAGGCTGTGTCACTAACTGAACTTATCTTGTCTATGTGCTTGTCTGCTTATTTATTACCTACCTTCCCAAATACAACGTGAGCTCTGCAAGAGCTAGACTCTTGTCTAACTTGTTCACAGCTAGATCTTCAGAACTGGTCCAGGAAAGGACCAGCTGGTGCACAGTAAATGTGTGGAATGAAGAAATGAATCTTTAGTATGTGGGGACTGTTATCCTGAGTATTTCAGTTTTGGTAACTTCTGGATCTGGCATAGATGGTCTTTATATTTTGGTGAATGGTAGGTAGGAAGGTTCTTTCCTTTATGGGGAAGAGAGTACATATAAGAATGGTAGGTTATCTTCTGCCTTCCAAAGAAGCTGTGCATACATCCCTTTTTTCTCTGTCTATTAGGACTCTTAGAAAAGGCACCTTGGGTGTTCTGTTGTACAGTCGTCCTTAATACACAATTTATTAAGAACAGGGCGCCTGCACTCTCCTAAATGGAAAGTGAGGTGTGGATACATGATGGAAATGATCACTTCCTGCTCTGGAGGAATCCACAGTGTGCTGGAAGTAACAGGCACGTAAGCAGACAGCAAGTTCATTTGTGCAGAAGGGCTATGATGGAGATATGTGTAAGTTACACTTGGGGAAATGCACCGTGGATTTGGGGAGAGAAGGTAATAATAGCTTCCTGAGGAAATTATGTCTATTCTGAGTCTTTCTCTTAATTTCAGAATATTATGGGGGTACAAATGTTTTGGTTAAATAAATTTCTATTCTGAGTCTTTAATGAGGAATAGGAATGGGCTCTAGGTTATGATGGTAGGAAAAGGTACTCCATGAAGAGAAATGAGCATTATGATGCTACAGAGGCCAGAGAAACTGGCGTATTGGGAACTGCATGTGTAAGGTATGAGCAGACAGTTAGTGAGAGATTAGAATAGCTTGGTATGGTACCCAGGCACCATACCTACAGCAAAGGACTTATGGAAAATGCACCAAAGTGGAGGTAGCTTCTTAGATGAGAGCATGGCGAGAGGAATTGGTTGAACTCTAGGACAGATGCACCCACTGGATGATTTAATCAAGAACCATTCATTTGTCCTTACAAATGGGTTATTGCTCCAGCTGCTAATTCTTGCTATTCAAGCTCATTTGTTGGCCACCACATTGCTTACTCCTTTGAACAAAAATAAGGAAAGAGTCAGAAGAATGAGGTAAACTCAAATACCTCCATAATTTCTTATGAACAACCCCATCTGAAAAGTTTATTGCATTAGAAATCCGAAATAAGGCTTGCAAGTGATTCGTGGGTTTCCATTATGAAAGTTTCTTTCATATCTTCCTTATCATGGTAGGTAATGGATGTGAATATTTGTGTGTATATACATATGCATGTTTATATGATAGACAAGAACACTTGACAGCCTGACAGTCAGTGCTAGAATGTTCCCATAGTCACACCATTAATTGATAAATTTGTTTTGCGCAAAATATTTATTATCCATTATTACCATTTCTCAGAAAGATACATAGGAAAAGAAATCAACCTGTGGCATCTTGGTGACCTTGCGTTAAGAGTCCTAGAACACAAACATTTTCAAATGAACATCTTTTCATGATTCCCTCTGACCTCCTTTTTTGATTTTTGTATGCAGTTGGCAATTTGAATCCAGCGTAATTTCTACCTCCTGGGTAATGGGCAATGTCTCTGTGTCCCTTGTTCTTCTGTGATCTCAAGTGCTGAAGTGGCATCTCCTCTGGTACAACTCCTATGATACTAAGGGGTCACTAGGAATATTTGTAACTAAGCTTATGCACTCCAAGAAATAAAAGATTCATTAAGGGCTACGATAAAGGCTTTCTGATTCCCTTGTGACGTGAGCTGAAATTTTAAGACCTGTGTGTGTCATTTCCTTTCTGTAAGTACTCTGTGCCTCCAGGAGCAGCCTCCGGCTCCACTGACCTTGTAAGCCCTTGTTATTGCCTTAACAACTAAGGACAGTGCTATTCCTTCCCCCAGGACACTTGGTGCAGTAGGCACAGTGAACCACAACAATAAATTTAATTAACCTTGATTCAACTGCCTATGATGGAGGCAAGTCTAGGCCATGTCCAAAACAACCCTGGAAACCTATCTTTGAAGATCTGTTTCCTAGGACCACTTCTGGGCACTAGCATATGAGTTCTTTTCACAGAGATAATTTAATATAGGAATTGGTTAAGCAGGTTATTAGTGTTCTAGGGCTTCCATAACAAATACCACAGATTGGGCGGCTTAAAAACAGACATTTATTTTCTCACGGTTCTGGAGGCTAGAAGTCCAAGATCAAGGTGTTGGTGGGGTTGGCTGCTTCTGAGAACCACGAGGGAAAGATCTGTTGGAGGAGTCTCTCTTTGGCTTGTACATGGCCATCTTCTCCCTGTGGCTTCACATTTTCTCCCTGTGTGTGTCTGTATCCTAATCTCCCCCCCTTTTTTTTTTCATAAGGACACCATTTATATGGGATTAGAATCCACCCAATGACCTCATTTTAACTTAATTACCTCTTTATAGACACTATCTCTAATATTCACTTTCTGATACACTGGGGGTTAAAACCTCAACCTTTGAATTTTGGAGGGACACATTTCAGCCCATAACAAACAGAGGAGGATTGAAAAGGCAAGAAAAGAACATTGAAATAATGAAGATACTAACTGTAATAAGTAGCTACCCCACCCTTAGAGCTAGAGGAATAAAAGGAAGACGTGGGAGTTACAGAAACTTGGGAGCTTGGAGAAGGCATTTACAGGACTGGAGCCCAGATGGTGGAGGGCCAGGGTAGTAGCGACTGGTTCTGGCATCTGTGAGGAATATGCAATGAAACCGATGCTGGGAACATGGGAAAAACTGAGAGGCACATATCCTTTCTCCCTCCTTCAGCCTTCAGGTCTCCCTTTAGTGCCCTTATATATAGGCAAGACCCTTGTCTACTGGCAAAGCAGAAACATAATCTGCAACTCACAGCCCCAACATCACAGGGCACGTGATGGAAGGATGGATTGGAGCTAGGGACAATAACTTAATAACCAGCACACATTTCTTCAGCTTGTTTTAAAAAGTCATATCCTGCTGTGTAGCCTTGCTCTTATTACTTAGCAGCATATCATGAAACTGTCTCCAGTGTCTGTTCTCTTCTGCAGCATGGATTCTAATGGCTGCAGAGTATATTCCATCATAAATGAGTGTGTACCATCATGTACTTAACCAACTTCCTGTGCTTAGCCTGTCAGTGGTTTAAAATTTTGTTACTCTTGTATAAACAGGACTGCAATCTGCTAAATCAAGCACACATCCTTATGTCATCCCTTAGGACTGATTTTAGAAGTGGAATTACCAAATCAAAAACTATGAGGATTTTTAAGGCTAAAAACTTACTTTTTTAAAGCTACAGAAAACATGATTATATATGGTTTCTTCTGTAGTACAACATGGCGAGATCATAATGCCCTAGACCATCAAGTTGAGGGGAGGGTTTAGATAGTTCCTACTGAATGTGAGTAATAGGAATGGGAATCTAATTATTTCAGAGTGAAAGTAAACCTTCCCTTTAAGAAAGCATTTAAAGGTGAGGGGATTATTGACAGTAGCATCTGCCTCAGCTGGTGGAGACACTGAGCTGATACTGATTTTAATACAATTGCATTCTTAGCAGAACTAATTTTGTAAAGCATTTCCCTAAATAATCCAATTTTACTTGGTGCTTATGGTTGGACAAAGGAGCAGGCAGGGTTCGTATCAGTATTTATGGAGTGTAGCCTTGTAGGAATTATTCTGGCCAGAGGACATTGCTGTAAATCTATAATGACAGTTGTGTTTTTGATTCCATCTTCGGTTTCTGAATTTCAGCCTTCGTAATTAAAAATCCATATCATAAAATATTGGCCTATGACAATTTTATTTTTCTCCAGGGATGCTGTGATTTTCTGAGGTATGCCTTGCTCAGTCCTCTGTGGAGGATAAAGAAAGGTCTGGAGGGTTCTGAGCTGGGTGTTTGAAGCCCATCTTTGTGACGGCAATTTGGCAGGCCAGTTTGGGTGCTGCCTTTGGAAAATCCGAGTCCAAGGCTTTGCTGGCTCCCTGGGGACAATTCTGAGAGAGTCACTACCCCTCGTGCTGGTTTCTGGTGCTGGGTATATACTTGGTTTTATAAGACTAAATAAATTGATGAATTCAGCTGATTCAGAGCGTTTACATAATCTTTCCAATGTCAACAGTCATTTAAATTATCCTAACTTTATACTGAATCTCCAAAATCCAATTACCAGCTAATAATAATTGTCAGTTTTACTTTAAACCTTTAATGATAGGTCACAAGGGAAGTGTAGCGGCGGGATTAAATCGCTGTAGACTGTAGCTATGCCCAGCCTTAAATTACTCGCCTCTTATCTCTGGCTAACAGAGCCACGATATGTTTTGTCACCATTTTTGCTAAATAGAATAAATGTCACCAAAATTAATTTCATCTCCCTTAAATTAGCTTCTTAGTGAGATTTCTCACTTCAGTCAAAATTTATTTCTTCAGGAATTTAATTTCCTTCTTCATCTCTTTTATTTGAGAGAGCAAGACTGTTCTGGAGGAAATGTCGTTTAATCACTGGCTGGCAAGTTTTGAGGCTTGCTTTTCATTAATAATTGCTGACCCCTTTCGGGGGGAGTGTTGGAGGATATTTCTGTTTTATGTAAGCTATTGTATGCTTTTAAACAGAGCAGACCGAGCTCTCTCTAAATAGTCTCAGGGAAAGCTACGAACCTTGCATAGACCAGGAAAGATAAAGTTACCACAAAGAAAACATTTTTTTCACATGAGGGATGATTCAGCAGGGAGTTTGTAATTAGGCAGTTTAGTTGCTTTTACTACTTTTTAATCATTTTCAGGTATACACCTCTGACAATAGCTATCTGTTAAGTAAGGCATGTGTTTGGAAAAACTGCAGGGATTTTAAAATTAAACTTCTCATAGAACACATGAAAAACACAAGGGTCTTCTCACTCTGAAATGTAGCCTAAAGATAGGATGATAGCACCTGTAACGAATTCCCTGTGCTCATCAACAGAAACCCCAAAGCATCAAAACATTGAGAAAAGGGATGGTGAGAGAGGAAGAGAGAGATCCCTTTCTAGAATGGCAGTGTGAGGAGTTCTGTGACTTGTTCCCCAGGGAAACAAGCATAACTGGTGAAGATTGTGGGGGGGAAAAAAAAAACTAACCATTTCAAGTCTCCCATACAGCAAATAAACATTTCTTTAAGAAAATCCACTAAAACTCAAAAGGAGCAATGAGATTCTATGGCACTTGACCCATGACCTGTTGCCTTCCTTCCCTCCTCAGCATAGTTTGAAGGAAGCTCTATTCTAGACAGACGCGGGCAAGAAGGTGAAGCTCCCTTTTCCTTAAGCTCCCAATCAAGGATACAGTATTTGACCCAGAAGAGGAGG
>RJWJ010025876.1:0-23466 GCA_004363605.1 Indri indri | reverse complement strand
AAAAATTTCTTCTGTGTAAAAACCAACACACTTGACACGTCTTTAGCTAGATTGACAAAGAAAAAAAGATGTAAGATGCAAATTACTGAAATCATGACTGGCAGAGAGTGCATCCCTATCTTCATTACAGCAATAAAAAGGCCCATAAAGCAATCCTATAAAGAATTGTGCACCAACACATTAGATGACTAAGATGAAATTAACAAAATTCTAGAAAGACAAAACTACAAAAACCGATTTAAAAAGAATTTGAAAATCTGAACAGAAATAAAATAAAGAAATTTAATAATTAAAAATACTTTACTCAAAGAAAAACCCAGGCCCAGATGACTTCACGGTTCAATTCTACTAAATTATGAAAGAAAAACTCACACCGATGTTTTACAAACTCTCCCAAAAATTGAAGAAGAAACATATCTCAACTTATTCTATGATGTTAGTTTTATGGTGATTCCAAAACCATATACAGATATGACAAGAAAGAAAAAAACAAACAAAAAAAAACTGCAGACCAATACCCTTTATGAACACAGACACACACAAAAATTCAGGTAGATGCTAACAAATCAAGTCTAGAAGCAAATAAAATAAATTATACACAATGACCAAATGGAATTTATCCCAGGATTCAAGATTTGTTTTACATAAGAAAATCAACCATTATTAAAAGAATTAAGAACAAAAAACATCAGGTCACCTCATTAAAGGCAGAAAAAGCGTTTGGCAAAATGCAACAGCCTTTCCTGATAGAAATGCTCAACAAACTAGGAATAGAAAGGAACATCCTCAACCTGATAATGTACAACTAGGAAAATCCGCAGCTAACATCATATTAATGGTAAAAAAAAAAAAGCGAATATTCTTCTCTAATATCAAGAGCAAAGCAAGTCTGTTATCACTACTTTTATTTAAAACTGGACTAGAGATTCTAGTATACAAATATGCAAGAAAAGTAAATAAAAGCATCTAGTTTGTTATCTTTATTCATAGATAACATAATATTGTATATGGAATATCCTAAGGAATCCATTAAAAATGATTAAAACTAACAAATGAGGTCAGCTAGTCAACAGAATATAAGACCAATATACACAATTGAATTGAATTTTTTGTACATTATCGATTAATAATTCAAAATGTAACTAAGAAAACTATTTACAAAACATCATTGAAGAAATTAATGAAAAGAAATCTTATATACATAATTCAGAAAATAATATTATTAAATAGCAATATTTCCCCAAATGACCTACAGATTTAATGTGATCCTTCTCAAAATCCCACCTGGATTTTTTGGAGAACTTTACAAGCTGATTTTAAAATTCATATGACATAGAAATGACTGAGAATAGAGCAATCTTGAAACAGAATAAAACATTGCCGGAGGACTCACATTTCCTGATCTCAAATCTCATTAGAAAGCTATAGTCACCAAGAAAATGTTTTGCTGGCATAAGAACATACATACACCCGCACCCACACACACATATACAGAATTGAGAGTCTAGAAACAAGCCTATATATTTCTGGTTAATTGCTATTTGATAAGGGGGTAACTAAGAGTCTTTTCACCTAGTGGTACTGGACAACTGGATATCCATAAGCAAAATACTGATGTGGGAAACACATCTTACAGTATTCATAGAAATTAACCACAAATAGATCACAGATCCGAATGCATAAAACTCTCAGAAGAAGACATAGCAGTTAATATTTGGGACCTTGAATTAAGGAATGATTTCTTAGATAAGATATTAAAATCATAAAGGACAAAGAAAAAAATTAGATAGAGAAATTAAATCACCAAAATTTAAAAACGTTTTGCTGTAAATGATACCATGAAGAAAGTGAACAGAAAACCCACAGAATTGGAGAAAATATTTGCAAATCAGCTATCTGAAGAGGAACTGGTATCCAGTAAAGAACTCTATAACTAAATAATAAAAAGTCAAATGACTCTATTTAAAAATGGGCAAAGAATTTGAATAATCACTTGTCCAAAGAAGCTATTCAAATATATGACAATCACATGAGCATTATTAGTCACTCGGGAAATGTAAATCAAATTACAATGTTATTTCTAACCTAATAGGATGACTATAACCCAAATAAAAATGATAGCCAATGAGATGCGGGAAATTTGCCACCCTCAAAAACTTCTGGTAAGATTGTGAAATGATGAAGCCACATTGGAAAATAATTTGACACTTCCTCGAAACGTGAAATACAGAGATACCTTATGATCCAGCAATTCTACTTCTAGGTATACATGCAAATGAAATGAAAACATAAGTCTATGTAACAATTTGTACACAAATATTTATAGCACCATAGCAAGTCAAAAGTGAATGTAACCTCAAATTTTCCCAATTGATGAATGAACAATCACATTTTTTATATAATATACATTATATATGAGAAAATATAACAATCTGAAAATAACACATTTTTTCTTTTAAAATTCATGAATAAAGTATCTCGTTTCTTTTGAAAGGCATATATTCAATTTCTTTTATCCAGGTAAAAATTTGCAGATGCACAGATTTTATTATTTTAATCATTTTGATTCTTATTACAAATGCATGTGTAAAATTAAGTTCTTCCTTGGTACAGTAGCTTAAAGTATTAAGTTCTGATTAGCATATAGTAGAATTCTGTAAGAAATTCTTATCATTTTTCTGTAATTGCAACAATCTTTAACCTATCTTCTTGAAAATTAAACTTGATTAAATATTTTTCTTAACAGTGTTTTACACACAGGATTTCATAAATTCTAAATTGTATGTGATATGGAACAATTACATTAACTCTCATTTTTTGTTAATTTATCCTAACATTACATTTAAAATCTCATTTCATGGCTTTTTCTGTGTAGTACAAATAAAATTGACATAATATGAACATTATAGCACTAATTATGGAGCTATGGAAACCTTTTAGCCATATTTAATGGAAAACAGATAAAAATGTATGCATGTACACATAAAAGTGGTTTTATTTATTATGCCAATATTTTTATTTACATGACAGTGTTTCAAGGTATTTTCTAAGCATTTTAATGAAGTCACTATTTTGCCTTTTGGTAGAATCCTCAAATTATTAATTAGTTGTGCAAATGATGCTGTTCCTTTCTATCCATTAACTAAATGTGTGAATTAAAAGTCACTTATGTAACACTTTTGAATCTTAATACAATTTATGATATTTTAAAGTTGCAAGAAGAATTGAAACCCAGTAATATTTTCTGTTAAATATTCAGGTGCATTTTTAGTCTTTGGACTAGAAAAGTTACTTCCACTGTAAAACAGTGTTGTAAATTTTGTTTTACTGCATTCTAACCCTCAATACCAATTAGCACATTTTATGCCTCTATTTGGATGATCTCCAAGTTTATATGCATGCCACTATGCTTCATAATTACTTTATTTAAAGAGGCTGCATCACACCCTTGCTGCTTAAAGGTGGTATGCTATCAACTGGTGGAATTACTACCTATATTAAGCAGATGTCAACACTACAGATTTTTAATTAGTTGCAAAGTATTTCTATCATTTTCTCATATTTCCAAGGACCATAGTCATTCATCACTGGACCTCCATGTTACCAATCAAATCAAACAGAAAACACCCAAGAGAATGTGGCATCCAAGGCAACCTCTTCACTCTCTTACAGTAAAAACTTGACAATCAAAATGGGTCTAAAAAAGAAAGAAAGAAACAGCAGATCTGTAAATTACCACATTCTCATTTCACTTCCAAAGAAGAAAACTTCAACTACATTGCAATTCTCAAAGAATATGTCTCATGTTACACTCAGCTACCCCAGTAGAGACAATCTTGCTGAAATATACATGTGAGTAGCTGAGGCAGGACAAGTAAAGTTTTGCATCACAAGATAGCACAGAAAACCCCCAGAAAAAGTGAGACAGACATTTAAACTCTGTATGAAAGAGATAGGTAAACAAAAACAAAGTCTTAAGCCATCCAGCTTACTGAATGGATTCCCCTCTTGACCAATGGGATCCAAAAAAATAAAAACCTTAAAGCTGAGTTGTCGGCCATGAGGAGACAGGAGGTCACACACACCTAATTATGCCTTGTCTCTTTTGGAGTTATTCTTTGTAACTATAAGATACACAATCATTAATAAACTTAAGGCCATGTAAGACAAAGGTTAAACCACACCTGCAGGTCATCAGTTTACTTAACAGGTAACTTGAGTCTCAGCATATGTCTGGTGGCTTATCTCTGATTAGCAGATTACCTTATCTTTACTTAAAAAATTCCAAGACTGGATATTAACCCTTTCTCTGATGCATAGTTTGTGAATGTTTTCTCCCATTCTGTAGGTTGTCTATTTACTCTGTTCATTATTTACTTTGCTGTGCAGAAGCTTATTAATTTTATCAAGCCCCATTTATTTATTTTTGTTGTTGCTGTATTTGCTGTTGGAGTATTAGTTATAAAGTCTTTGCCTAGGCTGATGACTAGAAGAGTTTTTCCTACATTTTCTTCTAAGTTTTTTATGGTTTCATGCCTTACATTTAAATCTTTTATCCATCTTGAATTAATTTTTGTATATGGTGAGAGATAGGGGGTCCTGTTTCATTCTTCTGCAAGTAGCTATCCAGTTTTCCCATCAGCATTTATTGAATAGGGCTTCCTTTCCCCAGTATATATTGTTTTCTGCTTTGTCAAAGATCAATTGGTTGTAGATAGATGGTTTTATATCTGGGTTCTCCATTGTGTTCCATTCTCTACTTTTATACCAGTACTATGCTGTTTCGGTTGCTATAGTCTTGTATAATTCGATGTCTGGTGATGTGATGCCTCCAGATTTGTTCATTTTGCTTCAGATTGTGTTGGCTATTAGTGCTCTTTTTGGTTCCAAATGAAGTATAGAATATTTTCTCTAGATCCGTGAATTATGACATTGGTATTTTGATGAGGATTGTGTTGAGTCTGTATGTAAATCACTTTGGTCAGTGTGGACATTTTAGCAATGTTGATTCTACCAATCCATGAGCATGAGATGCTTTTTCATTTGTTTGCATTAACTGTGATTTCTTTCAGCCATGTTTCATAGTTCTCCTTGTACAGATCTTTCACCTCCTTGGTTAAGTATATTCCTAAGTATTTTATTTTCTTTGTAGCTGTTGTGAATGTTATTGTGTCTTTTTCAGCAAGAAAAAAAAACAAACAACCCCATCAAAAAGTGGGCAAAGGTATGAACCGAAGTTTTTCCAAAGAAGATAGACAAATAGCCAACAAGCATATGAAGAAATGCTCAACATCACTAATCATCAGGGAAATGAAAATTAAAATCACAATGAGATATCCCCTTATCCTGGTCATAGTGGCCACTATTAAAAAGTCAAAAAACAATAGATGCTGCCATGGATGCAGAGAGAAAAAAATGGGTTATACGTTGTTGGTGGGACTGCAAATTAGTACAACTTCAATGGAAAACAGTATGGAGATTCCTCAAACAGATAAATGTAGACTTAACATTCAACCCAACAATCCCACTACTAGGTATCTATCCAAAGGAAAAAAATGTATTTTATCAAAAAGACACCTGCACTTGAATGTTTATTGCAGTGCAATTCACAATTGCAAAGATGTGGAATCAATTTAAGTGCTCCTCAATTCATGAGTGGATTAAGAAACACACACACAAACACACCATGGAGTACTCCTCAGTCATAAAAAGAAATGAAATAATGTTTTTGCAGCAACTTGGATGGAACTGGAGATCATTATCCTAAGTGAAGTATTAAATATATCAGGAATGGAAAAACATGTAATATATATACTCTCTAATAATTAGGAGCTAATCGATGGGCACACAGGGGCACAAAGAAGATCATTGGAAATCAAGAAGGGGAAGGGGAGAGAAAAAATGGGAGGTGGAGGAGGGGAGGAGTGAAGGGAGAAGTAAAAACTATCAATCCAGTACAATACTATGCGAGTGATGGGCACACTAAAAGCCCAGACTTAAGCATTATAAAAGGTATCCATGTAACAATAACATTTGTACTCCCTTGATATTTTGAAATAAAAAACAAAACAAAACCAAAAAAACATTCTAAGCCTTTTGACAATTTATTTATTTATTTATTTCAGGATATTATGGGGGTCTTTAGCTAATTACAAATCAAAGAATCTTTAAACTGATCTATATCTTATAATCCCCCACTTTGAGTTGTCTTGCCTTTTTGGCCAAACCAATGGACACCTTCTGTATATTGACTTATGACTTCATGTGTGTTCTTGTCTACCTAAAATGTATAAAACCAAACTGTAACCTAACCACAGTGAGACCACCTGCATAAAGGTTCCTGGGTGTGGCTCTCCAGACCATGGTCATACATATTCAGCTCAGAATAACCTTTTCACATTATTTTACAGAGTTTGGGTTCCTTTTAGTTGACAGATGTGAGGAAGAGTTTAAAATGATACTCATATTTGAAACTCAAGATTATAAAATATTCAGCCAAAACCATTTTGCATAATGAAGAAGAAAGCAGGCTTTGCCAGGAGACAGGATTGGCTTGTATTTCTTCTCTGTCCCTAGCCATTTATAGGAATTTGGGGAAGTTATTTAGCACTTCTAGGTCTCATTCATATATTCATTCATTCAAAAATGATAGTGAGCATAGACCAGACAAACACAGTGCTAGTTTTGGGGAATAAAATATTATTTTATTTTTAAATGTTTTAAAAATCATATAAGGTTTTTACCTATTGGACCTTGCAGTGTTTTAGGGGAAGTAGTAATATCCAATGAAAAATAAATTATTCGATGAATTAACAATAGACTTCAGTAAGTACTATCCAAAATAGAAACAGTGTCGACATAGAAAACATGGTAGTGTAGTATATAGAAGGGTGTTTAGATAAAACCTAATGAGGGAGTTAGAGATTCAGGTTATATTTGCATATTGAAAATTACTACATCTGTAGGATAGATGCAGTAATTGATAAAAAAAATATGTAAAATGTTTTAGCATTTTTCCTGGCATAAAGTAAATACTCAAAATTAGAGAATATTATATTATTTTTGTCCATGTGAATTTCTATTTGAATTTCCCACCAGAAAATATGCATTGATATTTGAGAGTTGATATATATCAACTCTCTGGCTAATATTCAAGTGACCACTCATATTAATAACTTTTAAAAGTTTAATTTGTTGTCCCTCTTATCTTGCTACTGCTTTAATTATTCCTTTGTCTATTCACTGTTGCACACATAATAGTATCCACCTTTGCTTCTAGATAAGGCCAAGCATAGCTGCTTTAGCTCCTGTAAGAAAATTTCTTTCTTAATAGCTCAGAGGCTTTGTAATTGGCTCCATGAAGGGCAGGGCTCTTGACATGTAAAATCACAGTTAGAAACTGACAAGAACCCCCAACAAATATACACCTATAATTGAGTAGAAAGATTGAACAACCTCAAAACTGTACATTGAGCTAGTAAATTGGTGAAACATATTAGAAAGAGCGATGTGCTCTCAGTTCAGTATTTAAATTTTTTTCTTTATCTCTAATTTTATTTTCTATAAAGAACATGGAATTATGTATATTTCTTCTGATACCAAGCTGGTATTCTAAGAAAATAATTAATTATAAACTACTCCAAAGGACAAACATACCTAGTGAGATGGCTTAACCCATAAAATTCTCAATAAACAGATTAAATCTGAGATTTGACATAATGTGATGCCCAATTCCAGTCTGTTAGCTATTCTTTATTCTTAATGTAAACTGACTCTATCTCTCTTGCAAAACTGCCATGTCATCCTAGAATTAAAGTATAGACTTTGAGGCACTTGAAAAAGGAAATAGCCTTCCCATCCCAGCGTCCATCCTCATATCTAGCACAGACAAGGAGCTCAAAAATGTTTGAGGGATAATAAATGACAGTAGAAAGAGTCATTACTATGTTTAGTTGTCAATTTTTTAAATATTTATGTATAAATATATATAACTCCGTTGAGTTATTATACTTTGAGCAAAAAAGAAGAACCTGATCATGAAATTTTAACCAAAGCCAATAAAACAGTTGGAACTCACAAATTATTTTTAGCCAATGCTCAATGCTCAAGACCCAGTTTCCTATTTTTATCTCATTTCTTCTGTTCTCCGCCTATTTCTTTCATTCTCATCTCTGTACCTTAACTCTTAACATTTGACTTAAAAAATGATACTTGCAACTTCCTAATATGCATATTACTTTTTGTGACATACAGATCTCCGCCTTTACCAAAGCATATAGCAAATTTGGGAAGAAAATTATGATTAGCACAATTTGGATCTTACCCAAGGTAGTGTTTTATGAACTTAGCTGCAGTCACTGTACCTGGAAGACTGGGAGGGGGATCAAACATTCCGAAAATCTGTGGTCACATCTCAGCAAAAGGAACATTGTGCAAAACTATATCTGTTGGGAGAAAATTTCCCATGTTATTTTTGCAAGTCTTGTATCTCTATTTCACAACTACCTTTCCAAGAATGTCTGTTTAGCAAGCAATCTTGAAAGTGATGGTGTCTTCCTCTATTGTAGAGGGCAGCTTTGTTTCCTGACAGATAGTAAAGAATGTGTTTTCAGGGCAAAGGTTGGACAGGTGTGCCTGCAGCATCTGTATAAAATTGGGGTTTTCTTAAGCTTGGGGCTCCTCAGCTCTGACACTCACCCATTTTGTGTGCAGCATCCATCTGGGCCTAACTCTGTATCACCCTTGTGGAACTTGGAGGAAAAAAGTAATTGATGTGAACCTGAAGTCCAAGCTGCCTGTTGTGCTCTGAGTAATAAAATCCTTTTTCTCTGACCCAGGAGTCCCATGTCTCCTGCCAGATCTATTAAACTGTGGCAGGCTAAGTTATTAGCTTGAAAGTTGGGTAAAATTTCTGATCCTCTACAAATCTTAATAATATGCACCTACATTTATCCACATAATTCTTTCCACAGCACAATTCTACTATTATAGTAATGCCAGAATTATTATTATTATTATTTTTACAATTTTAATCTATTCCCTTTTCTCTACTTTAAAATTTGTTTTCAGTTGGAAGCATGCTTTACATGTAAAATTATTCATAACTCTCAAAAAATGATGATAAGTTTATTTTACCAAAGTAGTAATTATGGCATTAGTATGTTTGTGCAAATTGGATTAAATCAACTTTAAGAAATAAAACTGTGGTATACAGAAATAGTTCTATTGATAAAATCTTTTATTTTTATATGGGACAGTTGCTACAAAATTGACGAATGCTCTATGGTGATGGAAATGGTGCATTCCTCCCCTTTTATTTTTAACAAGGATGCTCAAACACATATCTAAATAATAATACTTAAGTACTTTGATAATGATATTGCCAGAAATATTTTTGAAATTCTTCCATTGGAATTACTTTCAGAGGCAAAATAATATTTTGAGTATGTCAAATTATAACAATGTTCATCTTTCTAAGATATATTTTATATTTAGAAACTGCCAGTACACATTAAGAATAAAATCTAGTAATAAAGGTAGGTTATGAGCTCAATTAATACCATTAAATGAAAGATGTGTCTATGGAGACACAATGGCAATAATATTTTTTTCTGCTGGCTGATAAAATTATTTTTCATTTCCATGAATCCTTAGAACAATATTGAACATACATGTACATAAAAATGATGGAAATTCTGATTTAGGATGATTTTTTTCATTAATTTGTCAAGGTTGTAACACGTAGTTTTTTTGAGCAGAGAGAAAAAATTTGCAATAGAAGTAGTTACGTGATACTGAACAAATTGCTTAGTATTTTTGAGCTAATTGTTTATGTTAAGTAGGGATAATCCTAACTGGCACAGATATTTTAGACATTTAATTAAAATACTTAATATATGTGAAGCGCTTGGCACAGAAAATATGCATCACATAATGTACCTATTAATGATGGTGTAAACGTGTTAGTTTTGCAATTCTTGTCCTCTTATGCACTCTATGATATAAAAGGGTTGAAATAGTCCTAGGTGAGAAGTTGGGAAATAAAAGAATAGGTTCTTTCATAGCTGCTGACGGGCTTCGATTTTCACTGCTCTATGGATCAGGGCTTGAGAAAGTATGCTTCTTTCACTTCAGTCAAATAAGAAGAAATTCAATACAATCCCTTGGAGAATTTGACATCTGTTACATGAAAATTGAAGGATGTAATACCTGGTGAATAACTCCAGCAACTGTTACCGTGGAAGGAAGTGAAGTTGCTCTATGTGGTACCCTGCACTCCCCAAGTGTGTCAGGGAAAAGGCTGTGTCTATGTTTCTCCTGGAGAATTTGTACCACATATGAGAGAGACATCTCTAGCCGGGGTTTAAATCCTGTCCAAGGTAGTTTCTTGGAACAGTGAGTTGATGCTAGCTCCAAAGAGCTGGTGATATAGCACTGGATGCTTATGGGTTCAAAAACTACAAATCAGATAAGTTGCATTTGCCACCATAAAACAAACAAAAATCCTGCAAATGAGAGGTCCCTAAATATGACACTTCTGTTCTGATAACAGAAGATAGAAATACAGAAAGGCATATTGTAATTGTTAAATAAGTAACCAAACATTCAACCTAATCTCATAAAAATATTTTTCAAATTATCAACTTACAAAGAAGAATGAAATAAACTCAATATGACTTCAATTAACCACTCTACATGCTAAAACTTTGGATTTCTTCAGATAATGATTCAGCAAATTTTTATTGGATAGCAATCTAATTTTATAGTATCAAAATTTTCAAAATAAAGTTTTACAATTTAAAATAATCTGAAAACAAATACATTATACCTATCTCTAACTATTCATTAGAGTTTATACCTAAACTACAAAATTATGAAGTGCACTCAGGGGGCACAGAGAATGAAGTAAGTGCATTTCAGGAAAAATAATACATGAAAAGTTTGGGTAAGTCATCAGGAGGAAGTACTCATGATACTCACAAGTAGTACTTCTACTGTTGAGATGGAAACATACTAATTTTTGGAGAGAAAGCTAATTTTGGATAAAGATGAGGCCCACCATAGCAATTTATAAAAGCCAAAGAGTATCAGACTTTCTGAGATAGAGCTGGAAATAGGACATGAGTCACTACGAAAAGGCACAAGTTTTCGAGGGACTTTAAATGACATGGTATTTTTCACACAGTTTTTGAATACAGACCCAGTATGTTTTAACATTTATTCAAAAGAATCAGGATATGAGGAGCCTTGTAAATGATAAATGTTGTACATTTAATGAATTAATTAATGTATCAATTCATGACAGTTATTTCCTAAAATAAAGGGTGTCAACAATGCAAAAAGATAGTTATAATCAAGGATGAGTGTAACAGTGTTTTCAAATTATGTAATTCAAAGTCTTGTTCTTTAAGATTCTATTCTTCTTTTAAGAAATATTATTCTCTTATTATTAAATAAAAATAAGTATTTGGGTAAGGTTGCTAATCTCTATTTCATTCGGTTAACCCCCAATCAGGTATACTTGGATGTTGTGATGAGGCCATCTCCACTTAACTTGTGGCAAATTGACCACAACTACAAAAGAAAAAAGAAACAAATTCTCAAGTACCAGACAAAATAATATTACTATAAAGAGACAAATTTAAATCATTTTCTTCAAAATAGAAAATATTTTTTGACAATTTAAATTATTTATATTTGTAAACAAAACATTACACTAAATATATGATCACCCTGACCATATTAATATATGTTAACTTTCTGTATTTTGTAGTGTACTTCTCTGTTAAACAGAAGATAATATATTTTATCCTTCTCTGTGCCTCTAACACAGAAATCTTGTGTTTTGATTAATGTGGCAAAACAGGTTATTGATTTGTTTAAATAACTATTTTCATCTTTGTTTTTATTTTATCTGCTTGATAAAAGACCAAGTATAGATTTTTATTTTCTAAATAGTGAATTTAATTATTTACCAGGCTAAGAAAGCTATTAATCAAGTTAAGGTTTAATGAAGTCAAGCAGCCCATGCTAAATACTGTGTACGAAATTCTTGGTTACAAAAAAAATTGTCTATTTTTCCAGTAGAAAATTACAGATGTACTGGTGGCTTTCTGATTTGAAATATCTCTTTTCACTCTTAGAAGACACATTCAAATAATTATTGATGTCACGGACAGGAAACTTTTGTGAAAGACACAGGCATTAAGTTAAAAATTCTGGTAAAATTTAGGTGGATCAGGGAGACTATTTTATATCATACTTTCATCTGCTTAGTAGAGTCTTCTGTGAAATGTGTTAACTATTCTCCATGGATACTTGAAAAGGACACCAAGGTGATTATTCTAACATTAGTGCATAGAAAAATGTTGCATTTGTTTTATTAAAGAGACAAAAAATATTTTTAAACCAAGGAAATTTGACATAAGTTTTTCTTCTGCATTTTTTTTTTATAAACAGCATGTCTCACACATGGTATCAGAGAAAGTCAATTATTAAATCAGAAGCTTGTATCCTTACTATAGTTCTATCTTTTATTAAATAGCATAATATTATCTCTGATGGAACACCTCTAGCCCTGGTGCTGAAAGGTATTAATAAAACTCTAGACTTAGCTTTTGAAAGTATGTCATGGATGATTATTGTGATTGGAGTTCTGCCTTCACTGTGATGAAGACACTGTCTTTGACCAAACGGTAGCAACCTGAGCCCTCTTCTCCACTAGCTCTCAACCTTGGACTTCTGCCTCTATCTTTGTCAAGTCCATTGATAGCAAAAATCCTACGTCAGTTTAGAGAGAAACTCTTACCCTTGATATCTGATCATCCTAGCCTGCTTTCAGCAAAAGTCCTACGTCAGTTTAGCAAGAATCCTCCATCCTTGTTGTCTCCTCTTAGTGATTTTCATCCACTGATCCCTCATCCTTCTTGTAGGCTATAAATCCCCATTTTTCTTTGCTATATTTGAAGCTGAGACTGATCTTTCTTCCCTATTGCAATATCTCTATTGCAATAGTCTGTGTAAAGTCTTCCTTATTGTTTCAGTAAGTGCCAGAATACGTTTTTCTTTAACAAGGGAGTTATACCCCCACTGACATATAGAAGCAAAGAAGAGAGTTTGATAAGCTTTAAAAATGCATTACACCATGACGCGAAATGTAAGGAAAGATACTATCCCACATAATCTTTCTAACAATTCCTAAAAGAATAAAACATAAGCCAAAATTAATATGCAACAGTAAAATGTAGAGTTGATCATAGGGGCAGTAAAATATTATCATGTATTTATAGAAAGGAGAGTAAATTTATGCATAAATAAGCACCAAATCTCATGGTCATTAAGAATATGCTTGGATTATGTAATATTAAAGCAGTGCCACATTGCCACACACATTTTCTCAATTTGTTTTCAAAGAATTGTCTAATAATAGAGAATGTGCTTGGCTTTCCCTTCTTAAAGGAAATGTTTATCTACTAATTAATTAGTTCCTAAGCCCCTAATAGGAATTTGATTTATTGACTAATCCCCTTGCTCTTATAATAAAATATAAATAATCATTTATATTGCTTACAGAAGGGAGGAATTTTCCAAATAAATGAAATGTAAGGAATATTGCAAGCACCTCAACAATCATTAATATTTATATATTATTGATCCTACTCCAAATGTAAAGTTGTAGTAATAAACTATAATATTCATTTAATTTTACATGTAGTTTGTCAGAGTATAATTTTAAATCTCTGTTTTATATGAAGATCATAATGAATGTTAGAGAAGATTAAAATTCTCATACTATACGAAGACATAATTTATTGCCAGTTTTATAAAAGTATTTCCAATAAAATATGTCTAAAAATAGTTCAAGAAAAGTAGTCATGAAACAACAACAGAAATCTCCACAAGTATGATAAAACAATAGCTAGAGTTGACAAGCCTCTAAAAAATAATGTGGGGCCTTACACATTTTCACTGTTTTCATGTATGGCTGAGTTGAGAGTAATTAACAGTTGTTATTCCATCTTGATTGAAAACAAAGATTTTGAAAAAAAGACATTATTATCAAATGAAAAAAAGAATGCAACTGGAAATGAGAAAAGTCGTTGTTTTCTGGGAACCCAGACATTAACTCTTACTATTACTAATTTATAACCTTAAAATCTCCATAGCAATTCACCAGAAAATGCCTGATATATGCTCAGCTTGGTGCTACATGGAAGCATAAAATATCTTTTTGGTTAAAAAATGGAATATGACTTAATTCTGCTGTTAATCTCGAATAACAGGAAGAAAGTAAGGTCCTAGAGAATGAACAAAAGAAGCAGTCCATCCTGCTAAAAACGCACATAGCACTGTTCTGGTTAATATATAGGAATAAGTTAGTGTGGTTTTACTTGGCCATTTCCTGATAACTAATAAATTTAAATGTGTTCTCATAAAATCATTGGCTTTTTAGATATTCGTTCTTTCGAGGTGTCTGAATGGATCATTTGCATACATACAAAGTTTCTATTAGTTAGCTGGTTTTTTTCCTAATGGATTTATACCACATATTTAAATGATATGAATATAAAACATCTGTTGGATTTATGTATTATAAATAACTTCTCTCACTTTAGCTTATTTTTTCAATACATTACACATGCTAAGTGATAAATAAAGGTTCTTAGTTTTATCACTTTTATCCTTCATATCCCATTTATGAAATCTTTGTCTACCTTCCAGCAGCATGAAAATATTTTTCCGTTTCCCAAAGCATTTTATCATTTGCTTTCACATTTAGATCTATTAATAAAATGTATCTGGACTTTTTTTTGTGTTCTATGTATTAGAGGTCTAAGTACATTTTTTCCCAATGGATAACTAGTGATTCAACACAATTTAATGAAAAGATGACCCCAATTCCTCTGCAACTTGTTTTTCATAATCCAGATAAAAATATAGGTGTGTGTCATTTCAAGTTATGCATTATGCTCCATTGTTTTATTTATCTACTTTTGTAGCAATATCATGCTATCTAAATTACTAAGACTTCAAAATAAATTTTGGTCTCTTTTTTTATTCTTGGCCTTTGACATTAGTATTTAAATTTTAATATCACACACTTTGTAAGCCAGCAATTTACAATTTAGTACAAATTCAAGATAAAGTTCAGAACACAATTATTAGGATAACTGTAGCAGAATTGTGTATAGAATCACTGAACAGAAAAAATAAATAATCAAGAAAATAGAAACAATCACAATAATAATTGATGTCAGAATGGATTAATAAAATGTGGTATATTCAAAAAAGGGAATATTGCATCATGAAAGAGAATGAACTTTAGCTATAAGTAATAACAAGGATAAAAATCTTAAAATCATGTCATTAAGTTGACACAGCAAGCCCAAGAAATCAAAATATGGTAAGATGTTATTTTGTAAAGTTCACCAAGTAATACTAATTGATAGATATATAGAAAGAGATATGATAAAAATTTGTAATTTTTTATACATGTGTGTATGATAAATTTTTTAAAGTAAGAGAACATTAAAACGAAAAGTTAAAACTAAAAATTTATGTGGGAAGGGAACAGGGAACAAGCATACAGATAGGTAAGATGTTATTACCTAAGTAATATGTTCATGGATGTATTCTACTTTGTTTGGCAGTGTTTTGCATATATGCATAAGTAAGTAGACTCAAATTTTAAAAGGAAAATTAGCATTATTCTCATGAAAAAGAATTATCCATTATTCGACTTTGTACCTGAAGTCCAAAATAATTAGCCAATTAAATAAACACATATGTCATGTAGATATTTAACTCATTTCATAGCAAATCAATGAATATGGCTGTTTTCCACTAATTTTTTTGGTTAAAAAAACAAAAAGGGTGTGCTTGAAGATAAATGTATATTTTTAATTGCATTCCATCCTTTAAGAAATTCTGCAAGCTTTCTTAATCATGAAGTTACATAATGGCAAAAAGAGTTGGGATTATAAATAAAATTCACTTAGAAAACTGATATTTTTACAAGACAATCCGAATAGAATAAAAACCAATTATTTTAATACATTTTCAAAGTTCTAATACCTGGCTTCTTCCAAGAGGAACTTTAATGTATAACCAGACTGAAAGTTGCAGATACATTCATATGAATGCAAACTAGATGTGCTACACAGGAAAAGCCATTTCCTCAATCTAAATCTCTTCAAACATCTGATCTAATATTGGAAAACTCCATCAGAAAAGTAACAACGGAATTTCCTATAAAGGCCAAGGAGTATCCAAAAGAAATTGGAAAAAAATATAAATATATAATTACAGACACAATATACATTAGCTATTTTTTAACAATACATTCTTCCATCCAGAGTTTATTTGCCTTCCCCTGCTCCACCAAATCGTTCCCTATAACATAAAGACTAGTCTATGCTTATAGAAAATAACCTAAAAGCATAAAATTATAAAGACTAATCTCCTTATTTTCATGTCATTTAATTAGAATCTTTAATTTTATCTGCAATTTTAAGGCCTTTTTTCCCCATGTAATCTAATATATCAACAGATTCCAATGATTAGGACTTTGAATTACTTGGGTGGTTCTTATTCTTTCTGTCTCATATTTTTAATGATATTTTTTGAATTTCAAATTCCATTGTTCATTGATGGTATATGGGCATGTAATTAAATTTTTTTTTTTTTTTAATTTGAAGAGCCTATTTCTAGCAGATTGTCATGTAATCATTTTATTTCACTTCAGGAAATTAAAGGTGGTCACAGCTTAATCAGCCTGCATTTAAAAAAACAAAAAAACACAAACAACAAACAGAACCCAAAATAGTTTTCAGGGCTTTAAATTGAAATGGTAAGTTTGCGTCGCACTATTTTTCCTATTTTCCCACCCTGTTTATATTACTTTTGCTTCAAAATGGAAAATTTTATATACTAACCTTGTATATTACAACTCAATAACATTTGTTTATGACTACCAAAAGATTTTTGTTCTGTTTTCTGGGGTTTCCTACATGAACTATACTATTTATAAACAATTTTATTTTTTTTCCAAGCTTTTTTTTTTTTTTTTTTTTCTTTTTCTGCTTTATTTCACTACCTATGACTTTTGGTAGAATGTCGAGTAGAAGTTCCGAGAAGGAAATTCTTACCCGTTCCTGACCTTAGTAGGTAAAACCGAGTCTAGTTTCTCACTGTTAAGTATGATGTTTTTTGTGTTTTGGTTTTGGTTTTGTTATTTTTTTTTGTAGATGTGAAGAGACTCTCCTATGTTCTTAGTTTGCTGATAGTTTTTGTCATAAGTAAGTGTTGGATTTTTGTCACATTCTTTTTTTCTGAATCAACTTTGTATATCTGGAAAATTCCGCTAGATATTGTGTATATATTTTTGGATTCAATTTGCTAATATTTTATTAAGGATATTTGAATCTATGTTTATGAAAGATGTTGTTTTATATCATTGTTTTCTTGCAAAGTCTTTTATTGGTTCTGGTAACAGGGTAATGCTGGATTCATTCAGTGGATTAGAAACTGTTCTTTCTCCTTATATTTCCAGAAAATATTATGAACAATTATCATTTATTCTTTAAACGTTTGGTAGAACTCACTGTGGAAACCGTCTTAACCTGGCGATTTCATTTTGGAAAGTTATTATTGATTACATTTCTTTAACACATATGGAGTCAGTTACATTATCTGTCTCTACTTGTGTAAGGTTTAGGTAGCTGTGTCTCTCAAGGAATTGGTTCATTTTATCTAAGTTATCAAGTTATTACATATAATGTTGTGCATAGTATTCCCTTGTTATCCTTTTCATGCCCATGAGATCACTAGTGATGATTCCTCTTTCACTTTGATATTGGTAATATGCAACTTCCATTTTTCCTTTTTCTTAATTTGCCTGGCAGAGGTATATCAAATTTATTGATATTTTCAAGGAATCAGCTTTTTGATTTATTGGTTTTCTCTATATTTTTTTTCTGTTTTCAATACCATTGATTTATGTTGTAATTTTTATTCTTCCTTTTATTCTGTTTGTTTATCTCAAATTCTTTTTTTTTTTCTAGTTTCTTAAGGTCGGAGGCTTAAATAAATGAGTTCAGATCTTCTTTTTCTCTATTTTATGCATTTGTTATTACAAATTTTCTTCTTCATTTTCAATGAATTCCACAAATTTTCATGTTTTATCTTCATTTTTATATAGCTCAAAGTAATCTTTAAATTTTATGTTGAAATTTATTTTACCCATCTGCCATTTACAAATTTTTTCTTTAATTCCCAAATATTTGTCTATTTTCTACTTATCTTTCTGTAATTGATATTTAGCATAATTCTATTGTGATCCGAGAACACAATTTGCATGATTTATATTTTTTAAAATGTGTGAAAGTGTGCTTTATAGCCTACATATAGTCTGTTGTGGTGAATATTCTATGAGAGCTTGAAAAGAATGTGTACTCTTGATGTCCTCATAAGAAATATTCTATTACTATAATAAATTTTATGCAATATCAAATATCTACACAACTTATATCAATTTGATTTACAGTGATGGTCTAGTCAATTATATTCTCATTGATTTTCCTATCTACTCAATCTATCACTTAGTAAAAGAGGAAGTGTTATAGTTTCCAACTCTAATAGTGGACTTGGCTATTTTTCTTACAGTTCTGTCAGTTTTATGCCACACCTATTGCAAAACTCCTTTTTCAGTTGCATAATAATATTAGGTTTCAGGGTCTGTAATGTTGGTTCTCGGGAGTTGTATGACCTGAGTCTTACTAGGCATGCGGGTTGTTCTAGGTCATCTTCCAGACTCTATGGTACCAATGCTGCTTGTCCCATGAGCTAGAGAGTCCGCTGCATTCTTTTGCAGCTGGTGCACTAAGTTCTGATTGGCTGATTTGTAGGATATTGCCTCCTCCCCCAGATATGGCAGTTGCTCCAGACAGGATTAAGCTGGGCAGGGGCCCACTTTCATCCCTGGGAGAACCAGAATCCCTTGCTGTCTACCTAACGATTACAATGCAAAATAAGTGACCAAGGCAAAGATGTCAATCAATGGAAGTTTAGTAAGCCAAAGTCTGAGGACTCACCAAGGAAAAACATAAGCCACAGGTGCATCTGTGACTGTTTTTTTCTGAAGAGAGATTTGGAACTCAGTATTTAAAGGGAGAGGGCATATAGAAAGAAAAAGGAAGAGGGGATGTGTAGTGAGACCAATGGCTATATTTTGTGAGGTCCAGGAAATCTACCTTTTACATATGATAAGGTGAATGTTTGGATAGGAAAAAGGGGTAAAGGAAGAGTCAATTATGTAGATGTCCCTGGGTAGGTGGAAGAGGGTTGATCTTGTTCTGTCTTTGTTCTGTACCTGGAAAGATAAATAATTAGAATTATTAGTGTGGAATTGAGCAGACTTTAGTTTTAGGAGCTAGACTTCGCCTGCAGACCCAAAGTTACAATTTGCATGTCCTTGTTTATAAAAGGCCAGCAAATAATTTCCTTATGAACCATCTGTGGGTACAGTCCTTGTAGATGCATCAGACCTTTTATCTTTCTGTGGGGGATATGGCTAATGCATAATTCTAGTAACAGCTATTCATTTGGAAAGGGGTGTTGCATGACTCAACCTCCAGTCTTGACCTTCCCTTTTTCATAAAGATTTGGCCGGTGGGTGCGGGGATGGAGAAGCAGGAGGAGTCCCGACATTTTTATTTTCCATTAAAATAAGCATTTACAATTGGAATGTCTTCTTGAAGAATTGACCCCTTGATAAGTATGTAATGCTCCCCTTTTATTCCTGATAATTTTTTTTGAAGTCTATTTTGTTTGAATATATATTGTTACCCCAGCTGTCTTTGATCACCATTACTGTGTGTATTAATTTCCTAGGGCTATCTTTTCTTTTTCTTTCTTTTGGAGAACTCTCTGGATGCATTCCATTATGGCCATGCTCTCCCTCCCATTGGCAGAGGTAGCAGAGAATCTTTCTTGGCTTTTTATTATGAGGTTCCTAGAGGTATCATGGCATGAATATTGGTGTGGGGGATATGAATAAGGCTTTCACCCTCAAGCTATACCACACTCGGCCTTCAGCAATTCATCAAAATTTCCATGTAAGTGTTCCTACCAGTTTATCACTCTAGGAGCTTAGAAGCTTATGGAGCAGATCTGTTTCCAGGTAAGTAGGTCTTGCCCATGACTCTCTGTATTTGCCTGTCTTTTCTAGATTTGGGGGAAGGGGTTTGTCCTGCAAGCTCAGTTATTTGATGAGTCCAAGAAAAGTCATTAACTTCAGTTTATTCAGCTTGTCTTTGTTGTAAGGATGGGATGACAACTTCCAAATATGGCAGAACTGCTACTTATTTAATTGCATTAATGTTTTATTATAAAACATCCACTCTACTAGAAGAGTTCCTGGGGATTTGGTAAACATTGAAGGAAATCAAACTATTTTACCACAAAATATATGTCTTTGACATATTTTGAGATGATTTGTCAGAGAGACATAAAGCAGAAGTAACCCCGCAAAGCTGTCTTTCGTGAGGGAGATTGGGATCTGTAGAGAATCTGAACTGATGCGGCCAGGTTTTCTCTGATGCCTTCTCTTGTCCAGATCTGGGAAAGATTAACTGAGAGTCTGAAACCTTTAAAAGTCTGAAAGAAATATTTGCCATTTATTCTCACTGAAGGTGGCTACCTGAGGTTTCATCTACATAAAAAGACCACCTTTGGGAGTCGAGCCTTCTCTTCTCTCTCTCCCATAATCTGTCTTGCCACTATAACCTGATTTGCCACCATAACCTGTTGAGCCATGTTCTTGGCACCCATTCTTCAGTAATCTCAAGATGGTATATCAGCTTCTACACCTCATTGGGAGGTGGGTTAATTACTCTATAATTTTCCACTGTGTGCACATTAATAAATTTGTATGCCTTTTCTCCAATTAATCTGCCCTTTGTGAGTTGATTTTTCAGCAAACCATCAGAGGGTGAAGGTGAAATTTTCCCTTGGCCCTTACACATTCAAACTCACGAGCTTCACCAAGCACAATTTCACCTAGCTTTAAGGAAGTGTACAGATTAAAAAAATAAAACTGTATTCACTTTATCAGTATAAATAATATGTCATGACTATAAGACACAACTTCTGACTCCCAATAGTTTCTTGATCAAAAGACTATTTGAATGTGTGTGCATACCTCCATTCAGGTAAATCATTAACTTTGGGGTTATTTAAACATTTATACCTAGTTAGTCACATAGCTCTCTCCATGCATATAACTAGATGTCACTTGCGATTCACTCACCTCCCTTGGAAGTATTACTGAAACTGTCCTTTATAAAATCAATAAAGCACCACATAGCTTAAACTGTGATAGGTGCCTCAACTCTGTGTGTACAGGTATAGTTAAAAGATAAACAGCCATTGTTCCCTAGCTTGCCTTCCTATAATTTCTGACTGCTCAAGAGTCACATAAAATTGGTAGTCATAAAAATTATAGATTTCTTACTTGCTCCCATAGATAACATCACTACTGTGAAACCTAAGGCTGGTCTTTGAGACATTTTCCAGCCCCTGCATTCCAGTGGACTAATGGACCCAACCCAGCCAGTGGCCCATACCAAGGAACAGAGTCAACTGGTCTGTGACCCCCATCCAGGAACTGACTCTGTACAAGAAGACAATTTCAACACCCTATGACTTCATCCTAACCAATCATCAATACCAATTCCATAGCCTCCTGCCTGCCAAACCATTTTTAAAAACTCTAATTTCCAAATTCTTGGGGAGATGGATGAGAAATTCCCCCCATCTCCTCGCTTGGAATCCTGTGATATTAAACCCTTTCTCCCGGGCCATGCCTGCTGTCTCAGTGTATTGGTTTCCTTTTCTACAGTGGGCAATCGATCCCAGTTGGGAGGTAACATTACTAGCCTCTATGTTGGAGATGCCTGTATCCCATCAGTGAAAGTTATCCTTTACTCAATCTAAATAATGTGTCTAGAAAATAGTCCTAGAAATATTTTCATGTCTCACATATCTGGTATAGGTTAATTCCTAAAATAACTTAGATGTAATTTTGAAAAGGACTTTGACTTAGGATCAAATCTGCAGACTTAGGATCAAATCTGAGGCTAGGAAAGGGCACAGAATTACTCTTAATCAATTTCTTCCGTATTATTTTGCATTCCAAAGTTTTTCTTCTGAGAATACTGCTTACTACATTGAAATTAAAAGATGACAGAGTAGCATTTACCATATAGTGAAAGGAAAAAACTGCAGCCCTATGGTCTCCATTTAGACCAAGTTTAAATCTGTTAAGATTTTTGCTTTTTAAACTGAGATATTTCTTATTCTTGATCTTTCCAGACAGTAATTAGAGTCTCTATTGTGACTATTTTCTCTTTTATTTCTTCTAATTTATAGCTAAATTATAGAATCCTTGTTCTCAGTTATTAAAATAAATTATATTTTTAACTTCCTTCTGTTTTGCATTTTCAAATTTGGTTTTTGTTTCTGTCTCCCATTAGTTTTCTTTAATTAGAAATGAGTTTTTATCTTCCTCTCTGCTTGGAAATTTGCTCCTTTTAAGTGGCTTATAGCTTTTATTTGCCAATTAATTGTATCTCATTATATTGTTGTGGTTTCCTAACAATTTCTGGGAGATGAAAGGTTGTTTATTTCTTTGGGCCTCTATAACAAAGACTGTAGGAAGTCAGTCCCTTGCTGAGAAACTGGAAGAAGTCTTTCTGATTTAAGATATGTCTTAATTATTCACCTTACGAGGTAGGAAAGACACAGCTCATCTATTCTGCCCATTACTGGGAGGTGATAGGTAGTAGGACTTAGAAATATTTAGAGAGTTTACAGAACTTATTGATTCAGATACCAGGTGTGATATAATAACAGAATCAACAATTACTTCCAGATCTGTGTTACCAAAGCCCTCAGTACAAACATATGCATAACTTTCTACTTTCATCTTCCTAGTATAGTTACATCAATAATTTTTGTTAAATCGATATCCTGTTTTTAGATTGTTGCATCTGTGAAAATGTTTTCTCACAGCCAAGTTATATAGAATAGCATTCTTCTCATAGAAAATATTTGTTTTCCTTAAAATTAACAGTTGCCTCAATTTTCCCCATATTTTGTTCTATGCACTTAGCACTTATTCATCCACAAAACTTAAGAATAATGAAAATCCTCTTATAAGGCCAATTTTCTCAAGTAACCTACAAATTCTATTTTTGCCTCCCCAACCTCCTCCAGGCTTCCTTTGCATTCCTTTTTTTCCAATCTGGCCTATCTCTTTTCTAGGCTTGCTGTATGTGATTTTAGATGGCTGGGAAAATATCACTTTCACTTGGAGATTTTTTTCTTCTCTTTCTTGGTTGGATCCGTTTTCCCATGAACCCTTGTCCTCCTGAGTTAATTTTGTGTTTTTGAATTCCTTACATTCTT
>RJWJ010025875.1:0-23488 GCA_004363605.1 Indri indri | reverse complement strand
CGGTGGGCAAAGATGCACGCTGACAGGTAGCATGCCATTCCCAGGAACCAGATGGAAACAGGCTTGGTGATTTTCTCTCGGTTCTGTGGCGCTCCTGGTACTGCCAGCTGTAATCTGAGAATGACAGTTTCAATAGGGACCATTTTCAGCTTTTAAAAATATATCTTTTCATGGCAGTGGCAGAAAACTGCTCTTGACCCTTTTCCTTAGCTCTTGCTTTCCCCTTCTAGCTAATGAGAATGACGATTGGGTAGGTGCATATTTGTGGGTTTCCCTGGAGATGGCTGCTGATGAGCTGTTGGTCTTATTAGGGGCATTTTCTCATTGTGTTAAGAATTCCTTGGTTTCCAATATGTTGGGAGACAGTTATATATTTCTTGGAGATGTGAGAATTAACAGTTCATCTAGTAGATGAAATGAGAACAGTGTTGCTACGTGCGGGGTTTTTCTGCACAGAACAGGTTTTGGGATCTGAAGGAGAAATGCTGACAAATACACACAGTGGGGACTCTAGAAGTTCAAGACCATTCAAGAACTAAATTATCTTAAGTAGGAAGACTCAAATTTCTTTTCAAGGCAGAAGCCACATTTGCTTTTTAGATTAGGGATTAATGACCAAAGTAGGTTTCCTTTTCTTTTTCTTTTTTCTTTTCAGAGAGAAGAGAAGACCAAAGAGAGCCACAGTGGACTTTGCTTGCAATTAAACAGTAATGGAAACAAAAGATTGCCTTTTTTCCCCCTAATGGTATGTATGACACCGGGGGATGTGTGGCTCATGATAGCATGTTTGTTTCTTTTGAGTTGCTATAATTGCCTCCCGAAGTGATTTTAGGAATTGGTGAACAAAGCACACTCATTTTCAGAAATGAAGAGTTGTCTTGTTGAAGACCCACTGACAGATTTAGTGACTCAACTCAGTGCCTATGTAAATCAACTGAGGACACATCCGTGAAATCCCACAGAAGTCATTCTGGCTGGTCTAGTGAAACGAGAGTAGGACACATCATATCCTGTTGTTTCTACTAGTTCTTTCCTTTCTTTTTTTCCCCTACTAGTTCTTTTCTAAGAGAGATGATACCAAAGAGAGGTGTTCTAAAAGAAATTCATGATATAATTCTAAACGATGCCGATGAGGAAGAAAAGTGTAAGGCACCTAAGGAAACCCACGTGACTGCTGGAATTATTGTCCTAAAAACAAATCTCATCACATCATGTTACTGTAATATACCATGAATTTATGTGTGCTGTTCTCTTACTGCCATGCCTTCCATGCATTCTTTGCATGTCAAACTTTACTTATCCTGTAAGATTCAGAACAAAAGACCCCTCTTACATGAAGCATACCGCACATCCTCAAGGAGAGGCATTGGGGCTTTGAAAATATGTTATTTATATACTTTTAGTAAATTTATTGAACAACATTTAAATATATTAAATGCTTCCTTATATTTCTCTTTTTCACTAGACTGTAACTCATGGAGGTTAGGAGCCATGTATTATTTGTCATTTTATCTGCCGTGCCTAGAAAATGTCTAGCACAAAATAGGTGCTAAATCGATGGTTGAAGGCTGAATGAAGGGGGCTCTCAGATGAACTCCGGTGTGAGAAAAAAGTGTGAACAGATGAAAGATCGAACTTCATCAGGGGTGAATTTAAAAGAGCTGATATTTGCAATATAATGTATAAATGTGATGAACTCTTAAGAATATTACCGAGATTGAATTCAAACATTTAAAGAATGCTATAGATAATTAAAAAATTAAAAGCACTTTAAAAAGCTATTATTTGCACAGTGACTGGGACAGATGGCATAGTGTCAGTGCATGGCAGGGACCTGGCAGAACTAGCAGAACGTTGCTTCTGTGTTCTCTACCAGGGAGCGCGGTATACAGAGGCCTACTTATTCAAGAGGAAATATAAGATTATAAGAGCTGGGATGCTTTCAGTAAATTCAAATCTCTGCCAGAAGAGACACATTCTAGGGTTTTGAAATTGGTAGGTGATTATGGAATCATTTGGAAGAGAAGAGAGGTCATAGTCTTGCCGAGTCCTCCTCATTTTCTGTTTTTCAAATCAACCCAATTTTCTCCATTCCTACCGTCACCACTGTTAGTCTATTTTATGTCCCAGTTAGTCATTCATTTTCCAGATTACTGAATAGCTAAAGTCATCTCTCTGCCTCTGGAGTTGACTTCTCCTGTGTATTTTCCACACAGAAGCCAAAGTGGTGCAAATTCGATCATCTTACTCCCTTGTCAAAACCAATGCAAGGACTTTTCATTTCACCCTTTTTTGTGGCTATTTGAGCTGACTCATGTGAGCCTCTCCAGCCTCAACTCTTACTCACCCTTTCCTTCACCTTCCCCTCCCTTCCCCGGAGGCTCCATCCTTATTAAACTTTTTCCAGCCTTTCACGCATGCATTGTTCCCTCTCTTCTGCTGAGCCTTTGCACATGTTATATTAATTCACTCAAAAAATGTATTTGCTGAGCCAGGGCCCACATTAAACATAGGGAGATACAAAGGAGAAAAAACCCAGAAAGAATCTTGGTCTTTATGGGGAGAGATGGTCATTAATCAAATAGTCAAATAAATAATAACATCATAACAGGGATAAGGAGAAGTCTGATGCTGGGAGAGTGTATGACCTTGTCAACCAGGCGAAAGGAGTCCCTGTAAAGTGATGAAGATGATCAGCATTTGCTGGAGGAAGAGGATATTCCTAATATCAGGAATAATATTTGCAAAGTCCTGTCTTCATGAAGGAACCCTATAATAACGATGAACTGGAAGAAAGTCAGTGTGGCTGGAGTAGGGAGGAGGTGGATCAGATCATGAAGGTTTTGTAGGCTGTGGTTAGGCATGGCTGTCTCTGTACTAAAGGCAGTGGACAGTCACCAACATATTTTAAGCAGGAGGAACAGAATAAAATATTTTGAAAAGATCACTTTGTCTGCAGAGGGAATTGGCAGAGGCAGGTTGAAAGGATTTGGGTAAAGCATTTGGCAGGGGTGTTGCAGTAATCCAGGCAACTGATGCTCTGGTTTGGTTTAGAGTAGCTGTGGAACATATAGAGAGCAGCGGGTTGACTTGAGAGGTATTTGGGAGATAAAGTTGAGAGGAAATGATGGAAGAAGATCAGATCGGTTGATGAGTTTGGTGTTGGACAGACAGAATCTGAGGAACTGCCAAACTGTGTAAGAGGAGAGATCAAACAGGCAGTAAGAGCCACTATCCTGGGGCTCAGAGAGGAGGTCCAGGATGGATATGCAAACCTTTAAGACATCTTGTACAAGTCATAACTGGAGCCAGGGGCTTTGAATGACATGAGCATGAAGAAGAGAAGACACAGGCTCTAGCCTTGAGGAAAGTCAACATCGAATGGAGGAGTGGAACATGAAATCATAAAAAGCACAGGAAGTCAGAGCGGTAAGAGGATGAGTATTGTGTTGTGGTATCACAGAAGTGAAGGGAAACCAGGGTTCCAGAAAAGAGAGAGTGCCAAACAAGTGAGAGAGGTCAATGAAAATGACCACAAAAAATACATCTTGGGTCTGGTGGCGCGGGAGGTAATTGCTTTAAAGGGGAGGAGGGCTTTGGGTCACAGCTGGAGGGACAGAAGATGTTCACAGCGGTGCCCTCTGACTGAAATACTGTTCCCTCTTCTCTTTGCCTGGCTGATACCCACTCATCCTTTGGGTCTTGGCTGAAACACCTCTTATTCCAGGGAGCCTCCCACGACGACTCTCTCCATTTTATCTTTCTACAAGACTGGTCAGGTGCTTTCTAAATGAGCTTCTGTAACATTGAACTTGCCCATTTTAGCACAAATCCTTTCCCTTTATGCTGTTTCTTTACTCATTACCTATTTTTCCTGCCAGATTCTCAGATCTGAGAGAGTAAGAACCAAATACGTGCTCTACTCCTATTGCCTAGCAAAGTGCCGCACGCTGAGGAGGTGCTTATTTATTAACTGCATACATTAAATACTCTAAGTGTCTTCAAATCAGATAAAAGGCTGATGAGTTTTATGGGGATATTTCTTGAAGTATGAAAGAAGTTTTTAAACAGATCATTTATGATTATTTATATGAGAAACTGATGATCATTGTGGACCAGTTTGAGGTCCTCATTTCAAGCTAATTGAAGAATACTTCTTTTAATAGAGGAAAGGAGGCTTCTAGATCACAGGAAAGTTGTGGTCATAACACACATCTGAATTTTAGCAGTCACTCATGATATCCATGGAGACCATATAGTTTGGTATATTCCAAGCATAGTGGACCATGGTTCGATGCCAATTTGGGGAAAAGTATTCTAGTTTGTTCTTGGTCTTGTATTGATTTGAACTAAGGTAAATGGTCCATAGTCTCTTATCTGAAAGCCTTAGAGTCAGATTTATTTCAGAATTTAGAGTTTTTGGATGTTCTAATGGTGACACAAAAACCACTAATGTATGTGTTCCTCTCACTCTATCTTATCAACTTGCTTAATTTCCTAAAAAGAATGACAGTAGTGGCCGGTTGTGATGGCTCATGCCTGTAATCCTAGCACTCTGGGAGGCTGAGGCGGGAGGATCGTTTGAGCTCAGGAGTTCGAGACCAGCCTGAGCAAGAGCGAGACCCTGTCTCTACTGAAAAAATAGAAGGAAATTAGCTGGACAACTAAAAATATGCAGAGAAAAAATTAGCCGGGCATGGTGGCGCATGCCTGTAGTCCCAGCTACTTGGGAGGCTGAGGCTGTAGGATTGCTTGAGCCCAGGAGTTCGAGGTTGCTGTGAACTAGGCTAATGCCATGGCTCTCTAGCCAGGGCAACAGAGTGAGACTCTGTCTCAAAAAAAAAAAAAAAGAATGACAATAGTAACATTTATATTTGTATGTCACTTTAGAGTTCCACAAAACACCATGTTTTATCCTCCTATAAACTCTCGGAAGTAGGTAAGCTCTCCATTTTACAGACTGGGGAAGCTAAGCTGCTGAGGCATGAACTATTAAGCCGTATTTTAAAAGCAGGTTTTTAGACTCAAGTCAAATATTCTTTACCTAACCCCGATGGCCTTCTCAGTTCTGAGGTGATGTGTCTTAGGTGTTTGTATAACCTCTATGTGATTGCATATCTGCCTATAAAATTTAACCCATGACCTTGGACAAGTCGTTTCATGGCAAAAACTTTATTTTATTCATCTTTGTATCCCCACAAGTTCTAAAATAGGGTAAATACACAATATTTGCTGAATTAATGCACCTGTTTCTGTCAACGTTTCTTTATCAACAAAATGACAGCATTAGGTGGGATCCCAAAGAGCTTTTATTTGTGATATTAGCATGTTAGAAATTGAAAGCAAAAAATTAAAAAGAATTTTTAGTTCATTGAAAAAATATTTATCATGTTAATAGTAACATAATTTATGAAATGTAACTATATCTTCCAAAATAAAATTAAATTGAGAAGAATAGCATAATTTTACATATTGGCAAATCTCTTTCATGTCTGGTTTAATAGAACACACCTGGATTTTCGTATATGTTTCTGTGTTCAATTTGTTGCTCTATGTTGTTTTTGTTGAAATATATGAAGAAAAATAGGCCTTACAAAGGGATTTCATTGGAAAAAGGGGAGATATTTTAATGGTATTTTCAGATAATTGTGAATATTATTTTTGGATACTATACCAGAACTTGAAAAATGTGGTTTCTTTAAAGTTAGTTGCTATGTGGAATCTGAAATCATATTAATGAACTTTTCTTACTCTGTTACATATTTACCACTAGTCTGTCTTTCAATTTGAGTAAATCTTTTCCCCATGCATGATTTTGGGGCATTATCCATTGTTCATTTAGAAAATGCTTTTTTACTGAGTTATGCAGATCTTCCAAATATTGACACAATTCATTATACAAAAAACAAAAAAATCCACATTCATTAATATCATTACTGATTTTATCAGAAGTCTGTAAGTATTAGGAAGCTGTTAAGCTCATGATGGAGTATCCAAATTTTCCAAAATTTTAATTTTCACTTGAAGGTTCAGATTTTATCATTGGCAATAAATACTGCCATTTGTTTTACTGGAAGTGACAGGCTCGCTTTGTTCATTTTTGATAAAATGTAACCTAGTTTGAATAACCATGGTATGACTGTCAGCCATTCTTTCAGAGAAAAATGTTTCATGAAAAGGTGGCTAGTGCAAATTGCAATTCAAACAATTGCACATATGCTTTTCTTTGAAGTAATCATCATACTTGGGTATATATCGGAAGTGCTTTATGTATACTTTCCACTTTGTCACATAGATTAGATATGTACTCAGGAGTCGATATTTAATAATATAATCATTTTTACTGTTTCATTAAAGATTCTTAAGTGAACACACTCTACTCTACATTCTCCCCCCTTTTTTTTACTGTGAGTGCATGTCTTAAATTATGCTAAAATGCCAGGCCTTTAGCATAATGCCAGGCATTGATCTTGTACCATCAGTGCAAATGTCAACACAACAGACAAGGCAAATAATGTCTTAGTATTATTATAAAAATGTTCTTGACCTCTTCAGTCCCCCTGGAAGGGTCTCAGGGACCTCTACATGTCTGCAGATCACACTTTGAGAACTGCTGGACTAACAGCCAAACATAAGTATTGCATCGTGTTACCTACCGCCTCCTGATGATTTGAGAGAGAAAATGGTAAATGACCAAACTGAGTCAGACCTGACTTTTTGGTGCAGGACTGATGATGTAACTAGAATATACCCATCAACGAACAACCAAGCCTGATTTATTTACATCTCTGTCTCTTTCATCTGTTTCCTCAAATTTCACTGGTTATTTGCACATCTACCCAAAGTTGTGTTGTGGCCAAGTATTGCTAGATGTTCCCTAAATCTACTACCTCTTTTTCCTAGACAGCCTCTCTTGCATTAGATGTGACCTTTGGACTGGGTCAACAACAATGTTAGAGGAAGGGTTGTGTGTTACTATGAGGTCCATCCCATTGAAATGCTCCATGCATGCTAGGCTATGTTCCTCTCCTCCCACTGGTGCGATGGGATCAGGATAAAGGCCAATGAGTTGGTGGAAGGAGCCTTGGAATGACCATGTGGAGGAGAGCTGATGCATTCGGAACATGTCTGAACACTAGTCCAGGAGCAAGTGAGCAAGAAATACATTTAAGTGAGCAAGAAATAAAGTTCTATTGTTTTGAACATCACATGTTCAGGTCTATTTGTTACAGCAATTAGCCTACCTTAACACTAGCTTGAATAATAACCTTTTAATTAGAATTCACAGTGATTCATATTCCTCAGTGACACGTAAATTGAAACTGTACTAAAGGCTGATATCATTAATGACTTCTTTTTACAGAGATATTCTGGAAAAGGACATCCTTTTCCAAATTTATAGCAGATTCTCCTTTTATCCTCTCCTTTTATCCACTATTTCCAAATTAATGGGTAATGCAGAAAAATATTTGTCCCTTAAATATTTGGAGGAATATCATATTGTGTTATTACTTTACATATGTTTCAGCCCTACAATGACTATCCTTGGATACCCATGGGTGTAGACAGGGAATTAAGCAAGAAATTGGAAATGTATTCCCTGAAAGATACAATGAGAACAGTAATTGAAGATACAGTATTATAAATAGGATGATTGAGAAGCTTGAAAACTACTTTCAAATAATGGATATAGTTTTCAAGGGGGAAGTAATTGAGTAGATTCCAAATTTAAAACCTTTGGGCAATCAGTTCTCTCCCTAATTACTGATCATTCTTGGTTTGTGAGTATGAAGCTGATCCCCCCTAGTGTCAGTTAGATAGAGATGCAATTACAAAAATAATGGATGTGATCTGGGACATTATTAAACTTTTTTTGCTTTTCTCTTATTAGCATTCACTGCAGGTCAGCATTCTAAGCAAATAACTGGGCTACCTTCATAAACATTATTGTGTGTCATGGCACGTGCCACATGATCTATGTCACCTTCAAAGATATTGCTTGCATGGATTCACAAATGATCATTTCCTATCTTGGCTGTCTCCAGGGATCAATTTTCTGATTTTTTCACCATTTTTTTTTACAACATCTGAATTGAGTTTGCATCAGGCCGATTTAAAAAAATGTCTAAGTACACTAATACATTAATTCAACAAAAATTTACTGAGTATGTACTAGGTGCTAGGCAGTGGAGATACAATGATACACAAGCGGCTCTTGTTTTAAAGGTGCTTACAATCCAGTGCGGAGCTAATATATTGCAACGGTCAACTAGACTAGGTTACGAAGCAGTAACAAACAACCCTCCCAAATCTCAGTGGCTTAACAACCAAAATCTAGTTCATATTCTTACTTCACTTCCAAGTAAGGTCAGCAAGGGGGCCTCTGTTCCTTAGGTACACAGGACCCAGGTTTTTGGAGGCTTCATCTCATCACGTGATCCCCACAGCACCTCTGTGACTGGAAAAAGGACCACTGACAATTGCACACTGATTTATAAAGCTTCTGCCCAGGAAAGACACATGTCATTTTTGCTCATGTTTTATTGGCTGAAGCAAGTCAAAGGACCACATCTAAGGGAGCATGGAAAGTCTAGTCCTAAAATGTACTGAGAGAGAAGGAGAAATGCAATACTTGTGGACAGCCATGTGACACTACATGCATAAACAGACAGTTACAATGCAGAGAAGGGAATAGACCATTTGGACACAACAGTGAGTGTTATAATGACAGTTTGCACAGGATACTGATAAACAATGAGGTAGATTGAGCCTCAAGTTAGGGACATGGGTCTGTCTCAGTGAGCATCGGCTTGACAATTTCTTCCCTAAACAAGCTTCCTTGAACCCCTGGACTTGCTCAGGTCTTCCCTGTATCTTCCTTTCATTGCATTCTACTCTCCTTCATTGTGTTTTTCTTTTTTCTTTTATTTTGTCTGTCTCTCCTGACAGATTATAATTTCCATGACAGCAGGGACTGTCTGTCCTCTTCATGGCCATGACTAAAAAATGTTTGTTGAATCAGCATGGCTTGGCATATAGAACGCTTCGTTGAATGAAAGCGTGAGAGGAGGTGAATTTTGGTTAGCAAGTTCAAGTTAGCCCATGGAAGAAGGGAGAGAGAGCATTGTGTTCCTCACTCACAGAGGCCCAGGCATATCAGAGGCAAGGCCATTTTGAAAAAGGAAAGGGCAAAACTTGCGGTTCGCTTGCTCCCTAGGAGAGGAATTTCTACTCATGCATAGCTTAATTGCCATTTTAAGAGAAAGTGAGCCAGTGTTCCACTTCTAAAGCACTGTGGGCTTCTAACCCCCCCTTTCTCTTGTCTCGCTGCTTTGATGACCTGAGACCACCAGCTGGGCCAGGCTTCTATGCTGTGGATAAATGTCCACAAGGGGCAACAACCAGGCCACCAACCTCATTTTCACTTGTGATTCAAGCCCAAACTTTAACCTTTCTCCAGAGGAGTAGATAATGCATTAACACCTCAAACCACTCCACCAGCTCCCAGGGCACTGTGGTATCTGCTGTCCCCTAGGCCTGAGTGTATCTCCCATTTGCTTTTGATAATCACAGCCCAGGAAATTATTTCAAACAGAGGGAGGGGCTGTAGAGAAAGAGAGAGCTGAGGAAGTGTCTCTCCTAGAAATGTAACTATTTTCTCTGGATTCGCCTTGCTTAGGTACATCTCCCTATACAATCATAATTAGATTTGGATTCCAGAGATACTGGGATCTCCCCTTACTTCCAAATACATCCCCAGGAAACCAAATTATTAGGCTGTTGCTGATGAATGAATTCCTGGGCAGCTTTGCTGGAGTTTAGTGGCAGCATTTCTCCAGGGTGGGAACTGCTGATTCTTGGTTAGATCTCTTAAATGGAGGCTTAGTTTGTGGGAGGAAAGCTGTTTGACTGGGGAATGTTCACTTACATCAGAACTGTGCTGATCAATCCAAAGCAGGTGGCAGGCTTTGTCTCATCTCTGCCCCTCGACACCTGTCCTGGCTAACTCACAAAGGCAGTCGATGTTTCTAGCTCAAAGGATCAATCTGGGATGCTACTGAATATTTCATCTGACAAGAAGATTTTTTTTTTTTTACAACTTATGGTGATTAAATTAAACATATCCCTGTGTGCATACATATATAATATATATAAATATATATTATAAATATATATATAAATATATATATATATATCTCAATAATTCATTGTGGCACACTTACTTCCTCAAAAGAATAGTAAAAACAACTCTGGGCCTTTTCGGTGTGCTCACCTGGGATACAAATAGCCTGTGCCACATTGGTCAGTCCTAGTCACATGTGGCTACTTTAAATTTAAATTAATTAAAATAAAATAACTTAAGAAGTTCACTAACCCAGTTATACTAATCACATTCAAGTGCTCAATAGCCATGTGTGGCTAGTGGCTGCCATTTTGGATACTTTTATCTTTCCGAAACATTCTATTGGGCAGCACTGGCTTAGACCATTTTTCTCCAAAGTGGGATGAGAGAAACCCAAGGGGTTTGTAAGACAACCCTCTGGGGGCGGGGGGAGGAGGAAATATTAATATCAGAACTTCTAATTATTTCATCTCATTCCATGAAGTAGACTTTGAGATAGAGCTTAATAAACAGGGAATTTATTAGGGAGCACTTTCAGGATCAATGCCTATAAAGGAGGGCTGGGGAGGAGGAGAGGAAGATGTTGGCTGTGGTATAGTTACAATAAACACCTCCACTGACCCACAGGGAGCTCTGAAGTAGGGAAAGTTTTTCAGAGTCCTCCTGAGTTCCTAAGACGGTGCTGGCTCTTTATACTGCTGTAAGTGACCAGTCAGATGCAGGCTGCCCTGCAGTGGGGTGTGATATTGGGCACGGAGGCTCTCTCCAGCAGCTGGGAGGACAAGTCTTTAAGTCCTGAAGGGGGGATCCAATTGTCTGTGCCATTTGGTGTCCTCGTATGTGTTTTAGAATGTTCAGAATGCATTAATACAGTGGTAAATGAATTTGATTTATAAATTAATGCAGGTACATATAATGGAGCTTGTGCTAAATATAATTTACTGATTAAAACGCACAAATCAAAAAGCTTGGAGATCAACTGATCTAGACTCTGAATTGAAACCTAGAGTTTTACGTTGGAATGGCTAAAATACTCTTTGCTAACTGGTGGCCGGCTGGTTTAGTCCAGCAACAGACTAGACTGTTCAGAACAGCATAACTTCCTTCCTTCCTCCCTTCCCATTCTTTCCATTCTTTCAAAAACTCATATGTGAATGACTTTAGGCTGTGGCCTGCTCCAGGTGACTATAGGCCTGACTGCTTACTGTTGTCTTCAGCTCAGGGATTTCATATACTTACATGGCCTATTTAAACTCTGACGCTGTTTGAGTTTGCAACCCCTGGACTGCACAGCAACAAGGGGGGAACAGAGAGAATGTCTGATGCTGAAAGCAGTAGAGAAAAAAGAAAAAGAAACATAGTAGGTGAGGGGGAAAAGCTCAGGGCCAAGCAATGAGAACAAATGGAGATAAAACATTGTGGAGTGGAATTGATCAATGTTTTTAGAAATTAACTTATATAGAATCACTCTCCTTGGTGGGTGAAGAAGCAAAGCTGAAAAAAACTCCTAGAGTATTAAAGACGCAGCCTTCTTTCCTGGGAAAAAGAAGGGAACCAATATTTATTCAGCATCTATTTGTATTATATGGTAGGAATTTGAGTGGCTAGTTAAAATATTAATACATAAATGTCATTTAATTTTACTTTGGGAAGTAATTAGGTCATGAGGGTGAAGTCCTCATGAATGGGATTAGTGCCGTTATCAAAGGGATTGCAGAGCGCTCTCTTTTTCTATCATGTGAGGACACAAGAAGCTTTTTTTTTTTAGATTCTCTATGAAACTGCATATAATTTACACTCCTAAGATACTCTTAACACAGCTCTCAATGGAAACAGAAATAATTCTCTCATATAACAGATAATTAGGTTGAATAAACAATTTAGATGTTCCATGTTTATGTAAGAACTTAACTTTCTTTAAAAAGAAACCAGTTCTTTCAAAAAGCTCTGAATCCTGTCTCTGGTTAGAAAGTCTGAAAAATTCTCAGAACTTGAGATGTGATTTTCTCTTCTCTCCCCTCTTATAAGCAGATGCCCTTTTTCGGAGCATTTTCAGGTTGCATAGGCAAGACAAGGTGAGAAATACAGCTCCAGAGCCCATTCAGCTTGTCTGAGTCCATATGATTGTAGGAGTTGGGTGTGTTAGAACTGGTGAACCTGACTGAGGAAATCTCTTACTTTTTCTTCAATTTCTTTTAGGCCTGGACTGGTTCCAAATGTCTCTTCCTCCAATGAGACAGGACTAAGGCTATGTCCTTTTAAAAAAATCATTTTATTTCAATAGATTTAGGGCGTACAAATGGTTTTTGGTTACATGGATGAATTGTATAATGGTGAAATCTGGGCTTTAAGTGTACCTGTCACTTGAATAGTATACATTGTACCCAATAGGTAATTTTTTATTCCTTACCCCCTTCCCATCTTCCTCCCTTCTGAATCTCTGATATCCACCATACCACTCTACATGACCATGCATACCCATAGCTTAGCTCCCATTTATAAATGAGAACAGGCAGTATTTGTTTTTTGTTCCTGAGGTGCTTTACTTAGGATGATAGAAGGCTACATCTCTGAAGACTGAGTTTTCATGGTCACAGTATTTATAGAAAGAAGATCAAAGTAAGGCCTGTGGGCAGTGACTCAAAGGGGTGTGCTCCAGCTGCATTCTGGACATTTCTGAATCCACGGCTCAGTTCTTGGTCTCCCTCTAGTTTGACAGTATCTGTCTGGGGCAGCTTTGCCTGCCCCATCAATCCAGATGGTATGGACACTACAGAAGGAAGAAGAGGCATCAGCAGTTTATTCACCAAGAAACTTAAGTTCTTCAGCATCTCTGGCAGCAGTGAGCAACAAGATAGCAGGCTGAAGCTGAGGATGGTAGCTATTAAGATTCTTTTCCAGTAATATTAGGCTCCCTTTCTACAGTTTCTCATCTCGACCTTGGTACTTATTCCTAAGTTGTTTCATCTGGTTCTGGAACTTGAGAACAGTAGTGGTTTCTACCTTAGGAGTACGAAAGAACCAAAAACTCCCAAAGGCACGAGCAGGTAGAAAAAGTGGCCACCACCACTTCATCTTGATAAAAGGTGCATTTGGGGGTTGTCCAGTCACTTGTTGGCTGGAGGCTGATGGACACTGGTTCCCAAGCTCTGATTTCTGAGTGTTGTCATTTTGTATACTAGTCCTCATTTTTGCAGTTTGACCCATTCCTAAGGTTTTGGGATATCCAGAGCTCAGCACTCGAGGTTGCTTATCATGAGCTGTGAAGTCTTGACTGTGTGATGACCACCATCACAATGACCCGGTGATCTGGTGGTTTCGTCCCCAGACTCGTCAGAATCCCCAGCTCTGACCAAGCAGTGGTGACCTCAGTGTCAGAGCTTTCTTGATCATCCTTTTCAATTTCTCCTTCTTCAGAGAAATTGACCTTCTGTTGGACAGTAGTGGCTTCTAATTCACCCATGTTAGTATTTCCATTTGTTTTGTATGCCCAATCAGATCTGAGCTTCTTAGTGGGGGTCCACACAGGCTGATGATAAGATGTTCTCTCACCACCGGAACCTCTTGTGTTCGGACAGTTTTCTTTGAGACTGTTTGGCTGAAAACAGTTTGGGAAGATTGCTAATCCTCTTCAGAGGAATGAGGGTCCTGTAACCCTCTCTTGGCGGTAACCGGAAACAGTGGCGGCAGAGGACGTTACTGTGATGCTGCTGCTGTAGGCGGCAGCCCTGTGAGTCATCTCCTTGGGTCGCGCCTGCTTCCACTTTCTCTCACTTCATCTTTCGCAGCATAAGGCCGGAACTTTTCTGGCAGGGTGCGTCTTCTCGCTGGGCACCTTTCTTTGTTACCCGGGGCTCCAAGTCTCCGTACATTTCTGGCACCTCACTTCCAGCCGGCTTCTGGAAGCTGGGCGAGAGCCCTCACCAGAACGCGGCCACGCTGGCGCCCCGATCTCGGACTTCCCAGGCTTCAGGACTGGGAGAAACAAATGTTTGTGGTTTAAGCCTCCCGGTCTATGGTATTCTGCTACAGCAGCCTGAGCTAGGATAACCTGAGCTAGGCATGAATATTATCGGGTAGGAAAGATGGCTCCACCAATGACAAGGAGATGAGACTTAGCAGAGAAGCCTTGCAATTTATATTTTTGACCCTTAGGAACCTATATTTTGATCTTATCTCTCAGAGATTTTATGCAGAGAAATTCGTTAGCACGGGGCCACAAAGTCAAATGTCTGCTGGAGCCTGGCAGGTAATACAAATGGGTAAAGCCAGTCCAGGATGAGACAATAAGAAGAGGCAGAGACTGTGGCGATGTGGAGAGTCCATATGCTCACTGCAGGAGAGGGCTGCTGTGACCGGGGAAGACTACAGGGCTAGTGTTAACAAATCTCTCAGTTTTCAAAAGATGCTGGGTATGTAGTTGAACGTTGGAAATGTAGGTGAAATTCTCTGGTATTTACGCAATGACACTCGATTCAAAAACACCGTGGGTCAGAAGAAACACGTGGGGCTACAAGTCAACTTCTGAGACAGAAATGCCCTGATTTGACAAGATTCATGGCATTGCTACAAAGCGGGGCCCCCTGCTGACTGGAACCACTGCCCAACTTTAGGAAGGCAGAGGCTCCAGTTTGAGAAGTGGTGGAGCCACTCATATCCTCCTACCTCTCAGAGGATGCTTACCCTGAGGACATCCATTCAGAGACTGGCCTGGATTTGTTAAATACTGGAAAACTGGTCAGCAGGGCAACTTTGAGCAGGGGAGGACTGGATCCATCACTTTCAAAGTCAATAGAAGTTTGCGTACTTGGAACCCCTATTACCACACGTATTTCCTGGCTGCTGCTTCAGCTAATTTTAGAAAACTAGGCTGACTTCAGCCTTCAAATACAACCCTTGATGTACTTCTGTAGACTCTGTGGATATCACTGAATATCACTTCAGACTTGCAAACTAATTACAGAAATGTCATTGTTGTTACCACCTGTTAGCATAATGCTTTTAGTCATTAGCAATTAATAAGTTGTTTGACCTTTGGCTTAGAAGGGGAAGAAAGCAGGAAGAAGGAACTAACAAGGTGAGCACAACCACTTCTGGGTCCTAGTTTATGATGGTGGCTTTGAACCATCACCACCCTGGCCAGAAAGGTTTTATTCAACCTGCGTTCTTCTCACAGAAGAGGACACAAAAGACTTGAACAGTTGCAGCCCCACAGCCCTAGGGATGTACCATTGAACAACACAGGGCACAACTATTGGGTGGTAATCATTTGCTTGTTTGTTCTTTTGAGCGAGGGGGGTGGAGGTGCAGGCAAGATTCTGTAGTAACAGTATGGAATTTGTTCTTTCAGGACCTTGAGAGACTGGGAGAATTCCAGAATCCTTTTCATTACCATAGCATAGTGCTGAAAAGAGAGCTTTTGTGGCGACTGTAGGGTTGAGGATTTGCCGTTTAACAGATGATCCTCATTGTAGTTTTCTTTGTATAAGTTGTACTTTTTCTCTGTAGTTTAACTGTTTGACAAACCCTTTAGAGTTCTTTCTTTAGTTTTAGTTTAATTTTTTGTAACAAATTTTTTCGTCTGTCTTTAGGAAGCTCAAATTAAAAGAATCCCATTGGTGTAGTTAAAGATAGTTTTCTGGACAGGATGGGCCCAGATAAAAAGTGGAGTTGCCTTGCAGCCGAATGAGCAAAACCCCTCCACAGAATGCTGCCTGGACTGGGCCTCTCCTTGTTTGCTTGCGTCCTCTGTTACAAGCACAGTGGCCACTGTACTTAGTAGAATAAGCAGATGTTTCCATTGCCCTGTTACACCTGACAACTAGAGAGAGACCTATATGTCTATTTAAATAAGTCAGTATATATGGCCCTTTCACTTTGTATGGGATGAAAAGGAGGGAACCTGTGGTTGATATGTTTAGAATTTGGAAAGAAATACTTTTCTCAATAGGTTTTAAGCAATTTGGTTTCTTGACAGTGAGGAGATAAAATTCAGAAGTGCTTTAATAAAAATGAGAGATGGAAATGGAAGGATATTCCCTCCTATTTTATGAAATTTACCCATCCAACCAACCAACCAATATTTACTGAGTTCCTGCTATTAGATAAAATCATGAGTTTGTCAAGATGATGCTGTCATAGTGCTGAAGAGCAACCCATTCATAGCCTGACTAATTACTTCTGCAGCCCACTTTCAGGGCCATCACTCTTCTTTTCGACACACCCTCCTTGTCCCAACCTGTCCCTTTTCTGTGTCTAGACCAGTCTATGTATCCAGTGCCTTACTCATTCTGTGAGTTCCCCTCCAGTGTCACGTGGGTTGCCTAAAGAGGGCTCTGATATTAGCTTGCTGTGCCTTGTCAGTTCAAATCAAGTCACGGCAGCTCAAGCCCACCCCATGGGCAAGTTCTTGACAGCTCTCCTTGTCAGCTGACCGCTGAAAGGCAGCAGCAGTGAGTGGGAACCAGTTAATTAGCAGTGACGACTTCCAGGTTGGGATTTTTTGTTTAATGCTTAGTTAATTTCACAGTAATTGAATTTACACTTGGCTTACAGAGACTGGGGTGAAAGGTTCTGGGTAGAGCCCCAGCATTCTCCAGCAGGGGAATGAAAAGGCTATTGTTCTGAGGCCTGCCTGCCTGGCCTCCTCTCATGAACCCTATGAATGTTTGGAGGGATGGAATTTCCCACGGGGTATTTTGAAGTGCAGGCAAGGCAAATAGAACTGCTGCAGCTCCTGTCCAGTCATGAGGGATGGACATCAGGTTTGGTGGAATCTGTGTGTCTGCATAAGGAGGAACCAGCTTGTCTTGAGTGATTCCTATGTGCTGGCCACAGGGGTGGGCTCTTTACATACATTCTCTCATTTCTTCTTACACCATACTGGTGAAGTAGGTGCTATTATTTGCATTGTTTAAGTGAGGAAGGTGAGATTCAGAGATGTTGAGTAATCTACCAATATCACACAGTAAGAAGCATGTCCAGGATTTGAACTTGGGTGTTTCTGGCTCCTAAACCCAAACTCCTTCAACCGTTGCTTTGGAAGAAGAAGAAGCTAGAGAAGTTCACATTTTCCATCTCTGATAGGGATAGTGGTGCCAAGAGTTCTAACTTCAATAGGGATTGCTACCAAGTATGAGGATGGGTCTTGGGTAATGATTTTCCTGGCCAGGCACATTCTTTCTGGTGCAAGTTCGTGTTTATTTAATGAAGCCAGCATGCTCATATTCCTTATTTGGAGGTTCTATTCTTATTGTCAGTATATCCAATGTATTAATCAGGAATTTTTAAGTTGCCACCAACTGAAACCCAACCAAAAATAGCTTGGGTATGAAATGAATGGTTCCTGCTCATATGGCTGGGAAAAACACCAGGGTAGCACACAGACACAAAAGATTAGCTGGGAGAAATTCAGCCATGGGGCCTGGAACCATGGACGTGAAGCCTGGTTATACAACTGTGTCTCATCTCTGCTAGGATCTGATTTTATGTGTTATAGACTGAATGCTTGTGTCCCCTACCCCTCCAAATTCTTATGTTGAAGCCCTGACCCCCAGTGTGGCTGTATTTGTAGATAAAGCCTCTAAGTAAGTAATTAAATGACATCATAAGGGTGGGGCCCTGATTGAATTGGATTAGTATCCTTATAAGAAGAGATGCCAGAGAGCTTGTTTTGTCACAAAGAGATCACATGAGCACACAGAGAGAAAACAGATGCCTATAGCTAAGAGAAGAGGCCTCAGAATGAAACCTTAATTGCTGGCACCTTGATCTTGGACTTACCAGCCTCCAGAATATGGGACATAAATTTCTGTTATTTCAGACACCTAGTTTGGGGTATTTTTCTTATAGCAGCCTGAGCAGACCAATACATGTGTGTTGGCTCATTTTCCCCTTCTGAAGACAACCTTCCCCTGCATGGCCAGGAGACATGGCCACTGGAGCTCCAGGCTGCAATGGTCCCATTTAACAATTTCAATGGAAAGAGTTCATCATCTTGAGATTGTCTATATAGTTAGAATCATGCTGATGTCACATGCCCATATCCTGGACCAATTACTAATGGTGGAGGGGAAAGGAATGGATTATGACTGGCCTGCTACCAGAAAAAGGGGAGTAAGAAAAGTTCCAGAGTTGGCCAAGAGGTAAAAACATTAATGATAGTTCACCATGCCCAGGGAGAGACACCACTTTGTGCCATTACAGAGGACTTTAAGTGTTGACTTTGGAAATTGCTCAGAATGACCCCAGTACCCACTGTAGTGACTGATAATTGTAATGACTGCCTTTCAAGTTGACTGACTGAAGGAGGCCACAAGATGAACTCTTTTCCTGTGTGTTCCACTGCACAGCTTCTTCAAAGGATAACAGCTAATCACTTTTTCTGTCGTTTGAATGGGCCTTGGTGGAGTTACGTGTAGGAATAAGGTTGTGACTTTCTAATAGATACTGAACCAGAAAGAATTATGTAAGCAGCTCAGCATGGACACAGTGAGGAGCAAATTCGTTGAGCTTGCCCAAGAAAAATTTCCTCTTTTTCCCCAAGGTGCAATGCACATCCTAGGATATTAGTTATGCTAAGAATCTCCTTTCAGAATGGTTCCCCCCCCACCCCCAAGGGAGGGTGAGCAGGCCCTCTATGAGAGGGGGATGAAAAGAGAAAAATCTAAAAGCCTTTTATGTCCAAACAGAGCAAACAATCAAATTCCAAAATCGTCCCTGCTACACTAAAATAGGATTATAAACATCTAATTAAAGAATTTAATTGACAAATACTATACAATATATCCTCTTTTTGCACAGTGACATTTATGTTTAAGAAAAGACGTTAGCTAATATTTTTACAGTAGTCGCTGAAGGGAGAAACTGCTTACATGGAGCTTTCTGTCGATTTGTCGAAGCACCCAGAATTCAATGGTGCTAGTAGCGTTGCTGGAAAGAACTTTGGACAGTCTCGCCCATGACTTTTAACATTACCTAGGTCTTTGAAATTCTCATTTTGTTTTGACTTAAGAAACAAAATGTTTCTTAAGGTGATGTAGTTGGAATGCAATATCTAGAGTCAGAAGAATTGGTGGTGTGTTTTACCTTTCTAGCATATTGTGTGATTTTGACAAAGTCATCAAGTCTCTGAACCTCAGCTTTCCCATCTGTAAACTGGGAAGAGTAAGTTCTTCTATATCTATTGACCATGGTTATTTTGAGCAGACTTGAAGTCAATACTTCTGATTAAGAAAATGAATGAGAACTTCGAAGCTTTTCTATTAATAAAATTTTCTCCTCCCCCTTACTTTTCCCTCCCTGTCTTCTTTTTTTCTTCATTGTTGGGCCAAGGAAGACAATTTGGATAGAAGGTGTTTCTAGGGCATCTTAGCCTTTACAATGGGTACACAGTTTGCAGTCTGTGATGACAGAACAGTGATATTGTCACAGTTTTCAGTGCACTTGACTTCTACCTGTATATAGTGTGAAGACAAGCTGCAACATTTGTTTTTCCAAGGTTAACATTAGTTCTTTTGAGACAACATATTTTGAATTTGTGACTCTGTCCTGGGGGTTTAATACTTTGAGATTGTGATTTTCATCATTTAGTTAATAATTTATAAAAGGTATCATTATGAAAGAGTCAAATCCTGTAATTATAAAGGGGAAGAGATCTTCAGTCTTCACCGAGGGACAGTGGCCATGTTTTTGGATGGGCTCTGTCTTAATAATTACTGTTAGCACTCGGTTGCCACATCAATGGGATGTCCATATAATATATTGGGAACTATCAAAGGCAAGTTGGGACATTGGTTTCTGTATCATTTTTCTGATCTTCTTTAGTCTTCACATCTATGGCATGGAGACAAGGCTCTTATCTTGAGTTTTGAGAATCTATAAAATTTAAAAGTTCTTCAAGGAAAAAATTACCATGTAAGGCTAGTCTAATTAGGTGTTAACTCTTTCTCCTCCAGTACATGAAGTTTTACAAATTCTTCTGACAGAGCTTTTGATTTCATGTTAGAGCATCCTTTCATTTCATGGATTCAATAGATTGTCTTATCTCTTTGAGGATATTGACGATAGTTTTTAAACTTTAAATTTATTTAAGTCTATATTCCTTTAAAATTATTTAGGGCTATATTCCTATATATTTTTTTTTAAATCTCTTTCTCCATTTTAAAGTTTTCCTTTGATATCTGGTAATCCTTGGTTGCTTGTTCATGATTTATAATGAGAGACTTAAAATGAATTAGAAACTCTGAGCAGGTGGGGATTAGGAATTTATTGGCACTAAGCTTCACTCAAGTGGTGTCTTGTGGGTGGTTTGCTGTGGAACCCCTGATGTAATTTTCTTTATGTCTTTTCTCTGAGTAGATCATGTTCCCAAAGGATCATCTACTAATCTCCTATCTTTCAGATAAGGGTCTGGCTGCAACTTTCCTGGGGGTGGTGGTGCTGGGAAGGAGGTTGAGGGGCTTAGTATTATATCATGTGGTACATAATCTACCGTATGGTACAGTACTCAGGCCCTCAACTGTGCATGGCAAACCCCAGTCCACAGACCTTTTGTTTTACACAGAGAATAAACTTGGGGACCTTTGCTAGGGTCAGAAAAGAGCATCATATTAAACATTCAATATATCCTATATTTGACAATTCCAATATCTAAGTCTTTTTGGGTATGCTGCTGTTGATTGTTGTTTCTGTTGACTCTTGTCCATGGCACCTTTTTAACCATGTAAGTTTTGTGGAATTAATTGTGAGTTCTCGTTAATTAGAACCTGGAGTGTTCAATTCCTTGAAGCTGGTTTGACAGGTGCTTCTGCCAGAGACCTAAGGGTACTCTCACCTTCCATCCAATTTACGTTCTCAATTTCTGATTCTTTTGACCATCCAAAAAGTGTAAGGGCTTTCCCATGGTCACAAATTCTTAGCTGCATGCCTCTGTAGGGCAGATTTTTAAAATTAGTTAACCCTTTTTCTAATTGGTATGGACTTTTGGGGATCTATCTTCATAAAGGGGCTCCAGTTCAGTTCTATACCTAGTGGTAGGCCCCAGGTTTCACTTTCTGCGACCCGAATGTGAAGTTCCTAAAAATGAGGCTTTCACCTCAAGACTGGTGTCTGGCATCAGGGCTAATCTCACTCTTGAGGTTGATGTCTGGTATCCAGTGGGGCTTGCTTATCTTGCTGGATACCTGCTCTTGCTTTATCTCTGGACTCAGAGAATTTCTCCTACTTTCATACATGCTCAGTTATGCACTTAAGAGTATGTTTATAAGAACTGGGTACCTGTTTTCTTTTCTGCCCCTCTGCACCGTCAAGTGAATTGAGCAGAGAAAATTGGCTTTGTCTGATGGCTCTGCCTACTCTACCAAGGCTCCCAGGTATGAGGTCAGCAGTGGGAGACTTACCATGACAGCCTCCCCACCCCCATCCCCAGCCACAGCACCCTGCTGCAGACTCTGCATGTCTCCCCTGCTCAGAAACTTTCTGGGACTCTCCATTCCCCTTCCTCCTCCTTATTCTCCATCCTGGAAGTTCTCTTAATGTCTCACCTGTGCTCTTTTGTTCTTGCAGTGCCCTCTGCTTAGAACAGTATTGCTTTCTCCGCACCCAACCCTGTTGGTCCTCCTATCATTCCCACCTTCGATCTTGCTCACATGGGATTCTCTGCTTGTCATGTCTTCACCTTACCTGCCCCATATGTCTGGTCTTCACTTTACCTGCCTCATATGATGATCTTGGCCATCCTTCATGGCTTGATTCTAAACCCACCTCCTCCTGGGAATCCTTCCTTGATCCCCCCTGCCAAAAGCAAGATCTCCCCTAACATATTCTCTAAATCTCACTTACCATTTTGTACCATTTCATACTTGTTATTTTTGCACATATCTCTTCAAATTCTGGCTGCTAGAGGATAGAAAACTTGCGTAAGGGAGATCCAGAAAAATATATTACCTCTAAAATACTTAGAGAAATCAGCTATGCTGAAATTAATAAATATTCAACTAATCCAAAAAAGTGTTCAATGTTCAATATTTTATTTAGCATTTCTAACTGTTTTTGGTATGTGGTTTTCAGGATGTTTTACAGGAAACAGACAACTCATGGTCCATTTTATATTGGTTTATTAATAATCCCTTTCTTTTAAATATATAACTTTTAAAAATAAATAACTTTTAAAATATATAAAAATGTGTGTATATATACACATAGTATATATATGCATATGTGTGTAAATGTATAAATAGGTACCCAATGTTACATACAGTAACATTGTTTTTAAAATTTATATAAGAAAATGTACAAATCTCAGGTGTAAAGCTCCTTGTATTTTATATATGTATATACCTGTGTAACCACCACTCAGATGAAGATAGAAAATTTCCTTCACTTCAGAAAGTTCACATGTGCCCTTTCATATCAATAATCTCTTCCCTCCTGTCCATAGGTAGCCACTTAAATTGAATATAGCAGGATTAAAAAAGAAACTAATTTCAGTGTCTCTTTCTTTGAACTGGTGAGTTTATTCCATTTACTTTTATTGCAAATACTGACATGATTTGGATTTATTCTACCATATTATTCTGTGTTCTCTATTTACAATGCTTTTTATTTATTAATATCTATTTTTAATCTTTTTCTCCCTTATCTTTTGTTAATCAAATTTAGTTTGCTGTTTGGGAATTATATTTGCTATTTCTATTCTTTTGATGAAAAAATTCTCACACACATACTTGACTTAATAAAGCTTAAAATTAAACAATATCTCTACCTTTCCTTTGGAAACTACAGGACTTTAGAATGCTTTAATTCCAATATCTTCCCTGCATTTTTTGATGTTATTCATATCTAGTTTTACTTTGTTTAAAAAGAAACTCCCTAGGTTCCTCAAAAAACTAAAAATAGAACTACTGTATGATTTAGCAATCCCACTGCTAGGTATATATCTAAAAGAAAGGAAGTCAGTATATCCAAGAACTAATCTGTGCTCCCATGTTTATTGCAGCACTAGTCACTATAACCAAGATGTGGAATCAACCTAAGTGCCCATCAACAGATGAATAAAGAAAATGTGGTATATACACGCAATGGAATATTATTCTTCCATAAAAAAAATGAAATCCTGTCATTTTCAGCAACATAGGTGGAACTGGAGGTCATTATGTTAAGAGAAATAATACAGGCACAGAAAGATAAATATTGCATGTTCTCACTGATGGGTAGGAGCTAAAAAAGTGGAGCTCATTGAGGTAGAGAGTAGAATGGTGGTCATGAGAGACTGGAAAGGGAAGAGGGGAGCGGGGATGATGAGAAGTTGGTTAAGGGGCACAAAAATACAGTTAGAGAGAAGGGATGCATTCTAGTATTTGATAG
>RJWJ010025874.1:0-23477 GCA_004363605.1 Indri indri | reverse complement strand
GACTTATGATAGAATTTTAAAATTAATTTATTAAGAAAAATATTCTAGCAAAAAGTGTGTCAGATCTTTGGAAAATGATAAAACCTTATTGATAGTCATTAAGGATGAAAAACACTTTTATTAAATGATTAAAATCTTATTCTTTATGTTAAATGATAAATCCTTATTGATAAGAATTAAAGATGACTTAACATAGACATTCTTGACTTGAAAGACCTTAAAGAAGTCATCTCTTCCCCATATTAATCGTTATAATTAATGTATCCCAACTAAAAGTCCAGTAAGATTTGATTCACATATTGTCAAGATAATTCTATAATATATGTGAAATATAAAAATGTCCAAGTTTAGCTAATAGTTTCTTGAGGAAAAACAATAAATTGAGGGATGTATCATAAACTTTAATAATTAATGCAGTGTGGTATTAAGAAAGTAGTAAATAAATAGAATGAAATAGGTAAAAAATATTTATATAGTAGGAAAATATTTATATAGTAAGAAAAATATTTATAAGGATCATGATATGCTAGAAAGCTAATATTATAGATCAACGTTGAAAAATAGATTTGTCAATAAATCGTACTGAGAAAAGTGTTTATGTATATGGAAAATAATTAAAATGGTCCTTTACCTCACACAACACATAATGATCAATTCCTCAGAGAATATTTAAATGTAAAAGCTAGGCAAAAGTTGCAGATATTCCAATAGAAAAACAAAGAAAATGGTTGTACATGTATTTTATAAAGTGTCTAATTGAAATATACAAACTATTTAGGAGTTCTTTAACTTATTTTAGTCAGAAATATACAAATGGAAATGGTATTTCCATAAATAAATGATTGACTAAAAACAGCCTGAAAAGAACAATTTCTGGCAAAGATGTAGAGCATGAGAATTCCATATGCTTTCCTGGAAATGAAAATTATATTGATTTTTGAAAAGAGCTTTGCATTACCTAGCAATATTGAATATGACCATCTATTGAATTCCATTCCTAGATTTGCATGTATGTGTTCCTTAAGAAGCATGAACCAAAACGTTTATAGCATCAGCTTAGTATTGTAGATAAGGCAAAGGTTCAACAACTATATACTACAACGGATTCATATAGTACAGTGGAATACTACATTGTAGAAAAAAATTTAAGAACCTTACTTAGAAGCTTCAATATGGCTTACTCTCACAAACATAACATTGAGTGATATAAGTAAGTCCCCAAAGAATGCATGCAGTACAATTCACTTCAAAAAAGTTCAAGAACACAAAGCAGCCATTTAGATTGTTTATAAAAGATTTACTAGATACTAAATCTATAAAGATTATCACAGAAATTATTTTAACAAAAACCAAGATATTGCATGGTTCTGCATTATAGGAAGAGGTATATTATCAAGATATGGATTCTAAAGCAATGGCTATATTCAATATTTTAAACTCTTGTTGGTTATATTGGCAATAGCTTTAATGTTATTTTAAATATATTTAAATATGTGTCAACATGTTTAAATAGCTGAATATACATGCTTTTTTAGATAGGTGATAGGTAGATAGGCAGATAGATACATAAACAGATGCACAGATGGGAAAATAACATATACTAAGCAAATTCTATCTAAAAGACAGTAGAAATATCAACAGACATATCAGGAAAAAAGTAGAACTTGTGACCAAAAAGGAAAAATTATAAAGGAAAAAAGGAGCATTTCGTATTTATAAAAGTATATTAATTAAACAATACAGATTCCAAATATGTATTAAAATTAATGTAATTCAATGGAGTATATAGAACAATGGAGGGTCTTCTATTTATTTTTTTTAAATTTCAGAATGTTATGGTATTACAAACGCTTTGGTTACATATATTGCCTTTGCACTGCCCGAGTCAGAGATACAGGCCTGCCCAACCCCCAGAAAGCACGCACCACACCCGTAAGGTGTGAATTTACCCATCCCTTCCTCCCCTCTCCCACCTGCTCAACACCCAATGAATGTTACTTCCAAATGTTCACGTAAGTGTTGCTCAATTAGTGCCAATTTAATGTTGAATAAATGTCATGCTTGTTTTTCCATTCTTCTGACACTTCACTTGGAAGAATGGGCTCCAGCTCCACCCAGGATAATACAAGAGGTATTAGTTCACCATTGTTTTTTTATGGCTAAGTACTCCATGGTATACATATACCACATTTTATTAATCCACTCATGTATTGATGGACACTTGGGTTGTTTCCACATCTTTGCAACTGTAAATTGTGTGCTATGAACATTCGAGTGCAGATGTCTTTTTTATAGAATGTCTTTTTTTCCTTTGGATAAGTACCCATCAAAATACCAACATCATTTTTCATAGATCTAGGAAAAACAATCCTAAATCTCATATGGAACCAAAAAAGAAGCCTGAATAGCCAAAGAAATCTTAAGTGAAAAGAACAAATCTGAAGGCATCACATTACCTGACTTCAAATTACACTACAAGACTATAGTAAACAAAACAGCATGGTACTGGTATAAAAGTAGACACATAGACCAATGAAATAGAATAGAAAAGCCAGAAATAAAGCCATGCGGCTACAACCAATTGATTTCTGACAAAGCAGACAAAAACATACACTGGAGAAATGATGCCCTATTTAATAAATGGTGCTGGGAAAACTAGAAAGCCACATGCAGAAGAGTGAAACTGAATCCCTTTTTCTCCCCATATACAAAAATTAACTCAAGAGGGATTAAAGGCTTAAATGTATGACCTGAAACATAAAATTTCTATTAATAGAAGAAAATGTAGGAAAAACTCTTCTGGGCATTGGCCTAGGTAAGAATTTATGACTAACACCTCAAAAGCAGATACAGCAACAACAAAAATAAATATGACATAATTAAACTAAATTAAACTAATTAAACTAAAAAGTTTCTGTACAGCAAAGGAAATAATCAGAGTAAATAGACAACCTACAGAACAGGAGAAAATATTCACAAACTATACATCTGACCAAGGATGAACATCCACAATCTACAAAGAACTCAAACAAATCAGGAACGGAAAAACAACCCCATCAGAAAGTAAGCAAGAAATACATATTCATTTTAACTGCTACTCACATTTGTTTTACCACTGACCTACTCCAATCACCTTTTATTCTTCCAGAAATTGGTGTAAGCCTCTTAAATACTTATGACCCTTTTCATTTCCTCCACTTTTATATTTAATTTTCTTTTATACTTTGTTTAAAACCTTGAATGGCTATATGGGAGATGAAATTTGGTCTTAAAATTAAATGTAAAAATATGGTGCTTTAAATTACAAGTAGTAATTAAATTTCTAATAATTGGGCAATAGTCAAGTAGTATAAATTTAGTTTTCATTGACATTTCTCTGTCCATATTTCTTATTATCCTCAAGTTTTTCATTTCCATTCAAATGATAAAATATTTAGAAAGGTTTGAGTCAAATCGGGTATCTGTTTTCAAAGTTCTTATTTGCTTATTTATCTCTTTGATGCCAACAACAACTTCCATGAATATAGGTAAAGCAAATGTCTGTCTCTCTATCCACTTTAACATTTAATTCACCTACATCTGAAATTTACATGTGAGTCTTCAGACTGAGAAAAACTGACACTATTTTTAGGTAAGATAGCACTAAATGGCAATACCTTGATGTTGTCACCATTGTTTTTCAGATATAGAAAACATTCTTTGCCAAGAATCCTAGTTTATTATGTTCTCGGGATGGACTCTTTCTAAACAAATGCACAGGAAATAGCTGTATAAGTCAAAGTTGCCATTTTTATTTGATAGCATGAAAACGTATCTCAAATAACTGTACAAATCAGATGTACTATAAATGAAACACCTTCCTATTTTTAGGTTTCCTAGAAAGTAGATTATATTGAACTATCAAAAGTGTCCTACATAACTTGAAATTTGATACAGGCAAAAGGGTTGATGGTCTTCAGTGATTATTTATTCTGAACAAGGTGATCAGTAAAGAAATCTCTGTGACTATTTTATACATTTTCTGTTTTCTATTGACAATACTTTATCATCATTTCAATTTTTTACTTTCTGTAGACATGTCCTTTCTGGCCTTGCCTCTTTTTAGGTACATTTGAGATTATGAAAGCATACCATAAAACACACACACACACACACAAACTATTTGGTTGGTATATTTAATTTTGTAAGAATATTTTAGTTAATACATTGTATAGGTGATATACTTGCACAGATTTGGTCCCTGTATATTCTAATTCTATTTTACTTAGATTCCATCTTAGGCCTCTGTTTATACTGGAGTGTTTGACGTTTTTTTTCCCCCTGCATGTTAGAAGAAAACGGTTTTGGTTTCAGCTAAAAACGGTAGTGGTCACCATTTATGTGTGGCCTTCACTCTCCTTCTTAGGAAATAACTATAGTTTCATATTTGTTGAATATCTTAGTTTCACATTTGATGTGCTAAGCAGAATCCATGCAATCACTGTTATATTCTGTATTTTTTCCTCTAGAGGTGCTAGATCAAAATGTGTTGTTTTCCTAATTTTTAGCATGAACATCTAATAACATTCACTTAATTTAACTTTTTTCTAGTTTTCTAATTTTTTCTTGGTTAAGAGTCCCCTCTTACTTTTTATATACTCTATTGCTACTTCAAAACTGTTTTGGTGAATAGCACAGTAAACTTAGCTATTTCTTAATTTACCATAATTAACATAGCATGAGTCCAATTTCTTCTGGGAGATTTACTCACTTTTAAGATAGCATGCATTGTTTCATAACCTAACAATACATCTTTCATAGTAAAATAAAGCACGTTCTTAATGACTTTAAATAGTCACATGATCAGAAACAGGAGTTATACGCTACATTTCTATGTGAGCAGTACAGCTAGGCATATTTGTAGAACAGTGAGTAGAATGCTTGGCTGAAATAAAACTGCTATCAGTTCCCTGGATTGGTCAAATGACATGTATTGTACACCTAAAGCTATGGATCTCTTAAACCCAAAATTTATCTCATTGCTTTTGTAAATACTTACTATCACTTGCGTCTACAAGAAATGTATAATATAAAAGTAAAAAGTTAGGGTTAAACATTTCCAAAACTTCTGAAAAACGGTAAAAACCTCCACTTTTTTTCTATTTTATCTTTAATGTATCTTTCTTTCTAGCTCTCCAAATCTGATTGCTGTCTCCTCTATTTTTTTACACTCTTACTTAAAGGGATAAGAGTACAAATCAGGCAATTAATATACATAATTTCATTCTATCCCTTGCTTACGGCACAACTTCAGTCCAATTGCCATAAAGTTTATTATATAAAACAGGCGGATTTGGAAATATCTATTTTATAGTCCACATTTATTTGATTGTGAAAATGGAAACATTATCAGAATAAAATATGAATAGATAATAAGCTTTACTTGTGTATTTCTCCATCCTTTCAACTTGATCAGGTATACGGATGGCACTTTAAATAATGTGTTAAATTTAAATAATACGTTAAATAGAAAAGAAAATCATAGGAAATGGGAAAGCCTTTCCATTAAGGGTTTCAGATATAAAATGTTCTATTCAATCACACTAAAATGAGAGATATTTTGTTTAACTGAAAGAGCTAGAGAGTAATTAAAGGTAATTGGCATGTTATTATTCTTAAAAGGTTTGCTTTTCTGTTCTGAGAATACTAGGGAACAATTGAATAGATAAAAAGCAACCCATACAGTGCCAAATAGATCTTTGGTATAATAATGCATCTCTCAAGACAAAAGATATTTTAGACCCACAAAAAATAAGGGAGGCGTATTTGCCTGACTGGCCTTGTATCCTGCCTGACCATAGTGAAGGTGTGTCAGAATTTTAAACTCACAGTGTTATATTAATAAAATATCTTAATGGGTTAAGAGGGAATCAATAGTGAATGTGATTAACTTGAGGGAAACCAGTTGGCAGAATTTAACATTAGACTAGTAGAAACTACTTAATACATGTAATTGAAAGCTGAAAAAATACTTTTAAGAATTGTCAGCTGTAGACCCTCTTGTTACAACAAGGGGTACGTTCGTTGTCTGTGGCGAATGTATCTTGCTTTTGCTCTGTAAACCTGTATCTTGCTCTGTAAACTTAACTTGCCTTTCCTCAGTAAACTTTGTTTTACGCTTAAAAAAAAAAAAAAAGAAAAAAGAAAGAAAAGAAAAAAAGAATTATCAGTGTCAGGTTGATACTGCTAACATGTTAACATTATCGGTCCAATCTGGGGACGCCCTTCCTCTTGCCCTTTCTCTACCCAAATCCTGAATATTTTTTCTAGAATCAGATCAATACAAACTCTCATTATGAAGTCATTTATTTACTAATCTATTCCTTAGTGAATTCTTTTGTATAGACCTCTATTCTACCTATAGCCAATATAGTGGCACCTTCTTTCTCTCCTATATTAGTTTCTCAGCTCAGAGGCTTAATCCAATTAATTCAATCTTTATCTAATTAAAATATAACCCCCCATCCCATTTATTCTCTCCAAAATAACAACTATTTATTCTTTATAAATTTACCATATTGTTTAAAGACATGTTTATTTGTACCTTTTCTACTTCTTCTACTATGAGGATAAAGATTGTGTTCTTTGGTTTTCATTTTAGATTTGCCTTTTTAATTTTGTTATATTTTTAATTATTATGGATACATAATAATTGTACATGTTTATGGGGTACATGTGATAGTTTGATACAGACATACAATGTGCAATGATCAAATCAGGGTAATTGAGATATCCATCACTTCAAGTATTTTTCATTTCTTTGTATCAGGAACATTCTAATTTCACTCTTTCCATCAGTTTGAAGTGTCATTTTTATAAACCAGAAACATATCTTGAAAGAGCTTGTTTAAAGGACTCAATACCGAATTTATAAATGAATGAAAACTGATTTGTAAGTAGATATTTCAAATTTAGTCTTAAACTTGATAAGAACAAAGTTATTATAATTGTTTGGACCATAGTATTTGACATAATCATAAGGATCCACTTTTTTTTAATATCCTAGCATTGTTTTGAAGTTCAGTGTGGGAAAATGAAGACAACTTTAGTCTAGTATTTCATGTATTGGTGAAACCAAAGACCATTTATAAATTTCAAATAATTAATAAATGATAATTTTGTGCCTAACATTGCACATATTTTAAAAATCTTTCTAAATTTGTTTTCTTGCCATAATATCATTCAAAAATATCAAACTGAAAAAATAAACAATAAGAGGGCTATTGACAAATGAATTAAAACTGCTCCCTTTCATAATTTAACAGATCACAAAAGTAATTTAGATGCAACCGACAAAATATGTGAAATGAAAAACCATTAGCAAGTTACTAAGACTAAATTTGAAATTTTCTAAATCGACCTATAGAGTAAAATAGCTTTAATTCCTTCCTTTCTCCTTCTCTTCCTTCCTCCTTTTATCTTGTGTCTTTTCTAAGATAAAGCTTGACTATTGGGATCAAAGGACAAAACCAAAAAAGGATAGAATTGAAAAATAAATATATCTAACTGGCATGCTAAAATGTATGTGGGGGAACATAATTTTTATATATTATTCTGGATGCATTCCGTACCACCTTAATCTTAACCAGTACAATTATTCTTTCTATTTAATAACAGATTTCAGCATCTCTCTTCTATAGTTTTGGCACATGATTTTCACTGTTTATTCTCAGTCTCTTTGCCTCTCTCTCTCTCCCCTGCCTCGCCGCCTCCACCCTTCATTATATTAGATTCCTAGACTGCCACAAATATCTTTCCAAAATGTAGCCTAAATAGATTTTTTTCCAGGCATCCAAAAACTGAAAGAATTTGTCACCAATATACCTGCACCACAAGTGTTAAAACAAGTTCTTTATGCTGAGGGAAAATATCAGGTGGAGCCACAAAGAAAGAAAAAGTGATTGAAATGGTAAATATATGAGCAAAAATGAAATGCTTTTTCTTCTCATTTAATTTCTTTCAAAGCAATTTACTGCTTAAATCTAATATGATTCCCATCCTAAGTATATACTGAGAGAAATTATAAATATCTATCAAAGCGTATGCACTAGCTTGTTCACAGCTGTGCTATTTCTAAGAACTAAAATATAAAAAATACTAAAATTTCCATCTCAGATAGAATGTCTAAATACATTGTGGTGTATTCACGCAATAGAACACCATATAACAAGAAGAATGAATTGTCATTTACCATAGGTAGCAATATAGATAAATCCCACAATAATAATGCCGATCAAAACTAATTAGACATTTATCAACTCTAATACGCCTTTCCTTTTTTGTCTCTACTATCTTCTTCTCTATCTCAAAACAAACACACAAACGAACAAACATCAATAAGAACAAATACTTCAGGCAAAAAGCTTCACTGATCAAGTCTATCAAATATTTAAGAAGAAATAATAGTAATATCAAATAAACTCAAACAAAATAGATGGGGAGGGAGAACATTTTCCAATGCATTTTGAGTTCAGAATAACCATAATAACTAGGAAACCAAAACCCTGACAAGATGAGGAAGGATAATTACAGACCAATGTTATTCATGAACACAAACTTCACACCCTGAATACAATGTTAACAAGTCAAAACCAACAATACATAAAACTAGTTAATATAAAATGACCGATTGTTAGGCTTTTAATATTCAACTTTGCTAATATTATCCTGAAGGAGAATGCAAGGTGTTGTGAATCATAGCCAGATTTCTTAATAAGCATGTAGACCCCAGCCCCTTTTTGACCTAGTCCTTACCCCTAGGGCAAAGTTATGAGAGAAAGCTGTGACACAAAAGATTTCTGTTACTATTAATATCTAGCTTTTATTCTGCCATCAGTTAACCTGCTAAGTCGTAATGAAGATTATCAGTAACGTAAGGACTGACAAAAGTCAAAGATAATCTCTATAAGGTACTTTTACAAACAAGTATTCATTTTTACTATTGGACTCAGTAAGCATTTTTTAAGAAAAATAATTTTATGTGTTATTTGTTTCTATTTGTGTATATTCTCTATTGCTTAAATTTATCAAGATAGAGAATGCCTATTCTAAACTAAGTCAAGCTTTTCCACATCTTTGATTGAATACTTTATTCAAATAAAGTGATAATAGAAAACTATGGTATAATTGGCACTTTGGGGTACTTGGTGCAACTAATTGCCTAAAAAGCATAACTCGCCACAATTGGTCTCTCATTTTTCTACTCCCCATTCTTTCAAGACAAACCAAGTCTAGCCACCACCTTAGGTGTCCTCATCTGAACAAACCAAATCTTGGATACACACCTAATTCTCAGTGCAACCCAGTTTGTTGCCAAGTCCATTCCAGACAAACTCTCACTCCTAAGGTTTTATAAGCATGAGTCAGATAGCCACCCTTCAGTCACCCAAAAGGCACACCACATCCTTTGACTGCTTTCCCTCATCCTTTGTATCTCAGTGATGCAAGAGCACTAGTAGCATCATTATCCCTTTTTATGAATCCTCTATAAAAATTCTCTTTGAAAATATAAATTCTAGAAATGAGTGATGAGCAAAAGGTCTCAATAACCTTACCAAAGTCTCTTGGTATATCTTCTTTGATAATGTAGCACCTATTATTTTGGGTCTTTAAGGCCTTTGCTGAAATTCTGAGATATTCAAATAAGTCACTTTTAACATCTAGTTAATTCAATATTGCTTTTAATAATTTGTTTTACCTGAAGTTAATCACATCAAGCTATTTTCCATATCCAGTCGTGTTGGCAAGAAGGCCTCTACAATAGGTAGCAAACGGACTCCAGAGCTTAAGATGTTACTGAGTCTTGTGCAAATGTTACTTCAGAAAATTGACAATATTTTGTAACTAAACTATATCTTATTTTACAAGAAAATATATGGTACCACGGTAGTGTGAGCAAAGAATTAATTTGCATCTCAAATTTCCTAAGTAACAAAGTAGTCTTAAAACATTTAACTCAATATTGGTAATAGTTTTTATTTGAGGAACTAGCCGGATTGTCTGTTTAGTGCTAGCATCACAAGCCTTTTACACTGTCTTCTGTAACAACCACAGACTTCGGATTAGCGTATTCTGATATTGAAAAGCTAACAAAGACACCAGATTTTTTAAAAAATTAATTTTGTCCTTCAAAATATAATATATAAATACACATGTATCATAAACATATATCTCTAGTATATATGTGCAATATATATTTTATATATATGTATTATATACAGAGAGAGAGAAAGGAAGAGGGAGACAGAGACAAAGAAATTTTTAAATTCTGCATTGCTTGTTGGCATTGGTGTTTGATAGCATCACCTTGTAACTTGATAAAATGTGTCTTCACAAAGCTACAATTAATTTATTTTTACCAAACGAGGCAAGTGGATCTTGTTGATGTCTATAGAGATAATAAATTACCCTCTAAAGAATTGCTTATAAATAAATAATTGATATTTGAAAGTTCAGAAAAAGTACCACTATCATTTCATTTACCATGTTGCATTGAAATTATATGTTTATACTTCACTTGCTTCCATTACTCTGTGAATTCAAGGTTAGGAAGGGAGAAATTTTTATCTTAGCAATCCCAGAGCTAGTCAAAACATCTAGTATTTACAGTATTCATAAATGTTTGTTGAACTGAACTAAATCTGATATAAAAACAAATATTGCTTTGGGGAAATGATGTTTCATTTGAGATTATTTTCCCAGAAAAAAATTAACATAGCCAGGTTGTGTCATCCTACGCAAACATTTGTACGCCTTATTGATTTTTCACTAAGTTACATAGTTTTCACTATAAGACTTTTTTTTATGGATGTGTCTACATATAGATTCCCAGACACTAACAAATCTGTAGAAATTCATCATCTTAATGCATTTTGATCAAATTATCTAATATAGCATATACTTTCTGGTAGGCTTCACGAATCATTTATTGTTAAATATTAAATTTATAGCTACAAAGAAAAAAACCAGAGGTGACAAGGTGTGATACCTACCACTTGGAAATCTACAATGTTTGGTTTTGGAAATCAGTTTTAAAAATTCAGCAAAGAATCACATCCTCCTCAAAATTAAATTATTAAAAGTGATATATATATATATGTATAAAATATATCAACCAACAAACCTCTCTAGTAAATAAAAAGGGAAACAATTAATGTAAATAAAAAGTCCGGTCAGAATATTTTTTCTGGAATATAAAAGTGAGTAACTAGAATAATTCTTAAGTAGTACTAATTTGTTTTTTCCAAAATATTAAGTGGAGTTTGTCTCTTTTTCCATTTATTCTATTGGAATAAATGAAATATCACTGTACTGAGAATATTTAGAGAAGTTTAGCTATTTTTTAATATTTCGTGTTTATTATACTTCTGAAATTATGAGACAATATGTTTATCATTTAAGTGAGAATTAATGTTTATGATTTATATGAAAATGTATGGGACAAACTATGATGCCCACAAATGTTGAATGACTGTGTTAGGCTTAAAGAAGTTACCTTCTTCAAACTTCCATCCAAACCTCCTGTAAAACCCACCCCTCTTCCCTTCCTAGGGGTGAGTTAGGCACTTAGCCTTTGCCAGACCCCTAGGGAATAAAGGAATCAAATGCAAAAGGAGAACTTACTTTCCTCATCCCTCCTGATAAGAACAAATGCTTATCCCTCCTGGTTGTTCCCTAGGGAGATAAAGGAATGGAATGCAAGAGGGGAACTTACTTTCCTTATCCCTCCCAGTTGTTTGAAAAGAATTTATTTACTCCCCCCCCCCCCAGAAAAACCCTCTATAAAACCCAAGGCTCCCTCCTTTCCTCTCATGGACACCTTTTTTGACCTCCACCCATCTTCACCCAGATGCTCAAAATAAACAGCATTTTGCTACACATGAGGCTTCATGTGTCTCTCTCTTGGCTCCGGATCTAACAAGTATATTTTTTATCCAATAGAAATTTGGATTAGAATGGAATTATTTATTAATTTTTAAATGATCTTGGGATGTGATATTGTTTTATTATTCCCATTGATTGATATTCAAGGGTTAGAACAACCTAGAACACTTCTTGGATAAATCACAATTGGTATAGGAAAATTTATCTCCATGTGTTTATGCAAAAAGTCTCCAAATCCTCTTCATGTGAGACTCTTCATGAGGATAAGATGTGTAATCATTTGTCTAGTTAGATGACCTATCTGAAAAGATAATAGAACTATTCTTATGAAAACAGTGTCAGACAAGGTCCCTAGGTGAAGCCCCAAGGTACCAGAAAGGCTGGACCAGCAATCTTCTCAGATAGTAACAATCTTCTCATAGAAATAAAACTTGGGGTTTTGTAGTGATTAAGGTTACTTGACTCCTGAGATACTTTATTTACATACCAGATGGTTGGAGTAAGGAGGAAACTCCCTAAGGAGGGGAGGAAGATAGCTGTCTTTTTCAGCATATTCACTGAGAAAAATCACTTTCTTTGTCCCTCACCTATGGGAGTCTGGCTACTCAGCTTCATTGATTTGGATCAAAACAGAAAAATTAAACAGAAGGTAAAATGATAATCAGATTGGCAAAAATTTGTTGGATAGTGTTTGTTTATTTGGCCATTTGATCTGAGTTCTAGAAATTTCACTATCATAAACTCTTTCCTGTCAATCAACTCAGTTAAAAGATTGGTCATACTGTCGGTGATAACTATAGACATGCATGTCAGGGCCTTTTGCTTTAATGAGAGTCATGGCTTAGATTGATGTCCATTGCCTCTAATATATACATACTATATTTAGATATCCTTAACTCTATCACACATAGCATAGACAAACACACACTTATTATTTTTTACATTATTATATATTTTACTAGCTTATAGCCAATATTTATCTTTAGAAAATCACTAAGTTTAATAAAATATATAGCAGAGAAATTAATTATCTCATATGGATATCATTTCACTTGACATTGATGCACAGAGAAATAAGTGATTTACCCAGGAATAAATGTAACACAAGAAAGAAAAATTCTCTGTGGCTTGGAAGGCCCAAATGATCACCTAACTTTGGAATCTTGCAAGTAAATTGCCATTCAGAAAAACATGTATCACTTATACAACAAATTAAAAGCTCAGAGGAAAATGATTTGGCTACCAAAGAACTATATTTTGCTTTTAGAGACAACTGTGTTTACATTAATGTTTCAATACTTCACACAAAAACCTATTCCCATGCCAAAGAGGAAAAAGAAAAAGAAAGCTAAAGAAAAAGGCAAAGATCTACTTTTGAACTAAAATATTTTCATGTAATCATAGATAGAAAAAGAAGTGGAACTCTGTATGTGACTTCAGATGATTGCATGCATTTATATACTATTAGGGAGAAAGAGTATCATAGTTTCCTTTTGTCAGTTGCTGTCAGGTTTAGATTCAGAGGAAGCATCTCCACAGAGATGCTGTTGTTGTTATGATAAATGCCTTTTTAAATTGCAGTGGAAGGTAAATAGTCACACATTTTGAAAAAATATAAATTGTAAAAAGTCTATGTTTGAACATCAATAAATGAACTTCACTATAAATTAAATGAAATCTATAAATTCTTATTTTTTAAAAAATATTGTTAATACTGTAATATGAATTCCTTTAAATAAAAACAAACATAATTGGAGATATAATTCATTTTGTAAGAAAGAAATATCTTTGCAAATAATATTTACTAGTAACATGGTGTTAAATATAAATAAATAAGTAAAACTAGATTATTGAGAATGACTTCATATTGATTACCTATGTTTTAAAATTATTTTTAAGAGACAAATGTGCACAGAAAAACAAGATATTTTAAGGAAGGCCAATCGACGTCCTTGAATCTTATGTTCAGAAGATTATTAGTCAACTGAAAAGTGATTCTGGACAGCTGCCATTGGAGGAAAAGTTGTTACAACTGTTACTTGATGTGAATAGTGTATTTCACACTTACAAATCCACAGTAATTTCTGAATGGAATGTGTGAGATTTCTACCTTTTCCATTGCTAATATATCTTAAGTCATCTCTGTGATAGTTTCTCTATTTCAAGTTTAATCTTTTTTATTTTAAACATATCTTAAGAGTGTAAAGAGTTTCTGGTGGACATTGAGATGGGTAGGGAATAAACAGAAGATTCTTCCACTAATAGAAGCAGAGAATAAGAGAAAGAAGCCACTCACTAATTTTAAACTACACTAATTTGAGGAGAACGAGAATGTGGATAGAAAACAAGTTTTGTGGTTGGCCAGATTTTGGAATATATCTATCACAGCAATAGATTTACTTCATTAAACATATTAAACAATCTATTCTAAGTTTTGGCTAATTCTTTTTCATTTAATCCTTCATTCAGCTTAATATAATCCTCCCTTCCTTTCTGTCTTCCTATCTGCCTGTTTTCATTTATTAGCTTAGTGAGCCAGTGTTTAATTGTAGCTACTCTGCTCAGGCATTGATCTCAGTTCTGGGGAAAGAGTAGCATACAATTTTAACAAAATCCATTCCCTCATGAAGCTACATTTAGAAGAATGATCTCAATAAATAAGTCAACAAAAATATATATAATATTTTAGAATAGCAATAATTGCTATGTGGAAAAATTAGTCAAGTGAGGAATAAGAAATAATCTGAGTAAGAAAAATATTTAGAATTTAAAAAATTTACATTGAACCTGGAACAAAAGGAGAAAATAAGCTATACATAAATTTAGGGAAAGAACATTTCAGGCAGTGGGAAGTACACAGGCTCTATAAAGTCAAAAGTCTTAGTGTATTCCAGAAAGAGCAAAAAGGCATTGTGTCTGGAATTGAATGAGCACTGGGAAGAATGGTAGAAGATGAGGTCAAACAACAATCTAGATCCAGATCGGACAAGATTGTAAAATATTAATGTGATGAAGAAATTCATTTTATTTTAAAGTTTGAGAGATCTGATCAGGAGTATTACATGATCTGATTTCTGTTTCAAAACGGTGATTCTTGATGCCATATAGAAACGAAACAAAACAAAACTGTATAATAGCAAGACTGAAAGCAAAGGAGAGCCATTTGGAAGCTATATCAGCAACCCCAACAGGCAAGCAAAAATGGTGATTAGCTAAAACAGTATTAGAAGAGGCCATGAACTGTCATTCCATTTGGGATGTTTTCAAAGTCATGCAGAACAGATTGAAATTGTGGTGTAAAAGAAGAAGGATGACTTTTAAAGTTCCCCACACAGCAATTAACTATGTTAGCACTATTTTTATGAAGAATGGGAGAATTAGATTGAGAGAGCGCAAATTTATGATAAGATGCTTATTCACAATCTCATTTCTAATGTTCAACAGATATTTCTTCATTAGAATGTGACTATCACAAGAGAGGGTATAAATGTGAGTCATTAGTTAATCAACAGTAACAAAGCCAAGAGACAGGATGAGATCACCTACTTAAATGCATGCATGAAGGGAAGAATTGATTCTGGGACACTTTTCTATGTAGAGGTAGTTTATGAAGAAGACAAGGATGACTAAAATGAGACACAGAGGTGTAGATATTGACATTTAAAAATCTGAGAAAAGTTTGGTGTCTGGGAGGCCCAGTGCAGAAATAATTGTAGGGAGAATGTTAAGTTCTGCCAAATGTACAGAGAATGAAAATGTTGAAAAGTGAAAATTGACCAGTAAATTTGATAAAATGGAGGGTGTTGGTAATATTATGAAGATTAATTTTAGTAAAAAAAATAGGGCTTAAAAACTAACTAAAATGTCTTTAATACAAATTAAGAGAAGAGCAAGTGGAGATGGTGAATAAGCAAACACTGTCAAAAAAAAAAAAAGTAAGAGCAGAGAGTTGGCCTAGTGCTGGGAAGTAACAAGATAGCATGGGATGAAGGTAGAGTAAAATGCATAACTTAAGATAAAGAGAGAATACTTTACAGAGGAAGTCCTTGAAAGGGGCAAGAAAGTATATGCTCCAGGATTCAAGTCGGCTGGTAGATCTTGGATTGGAGCAGAGAGAGCTAATCCATTGCAACAAGAAAGAAGGCAATGTGTGGGGGAGAGTGCGGGCAGAGTATAGATGTAGAGAGAGTGGTCGATATGTCAAGAGGAATATTACGAAGTTGTCTTCTAAATCCTTTTCTTTTGTCAGTGAAATCAAGAGAATTTCTATAAGCAGAGAGTTAGGAGGAATGTAAACAATATTAGAAGTTTGAGGTGAGAGCAAATGGTAAAGTTGGTTTTCACCTCCTCAGACTGTGGGGTAGAGAAATGTGAGAGAAATGACTAGAGTATCAGAAGTGGATAACTGGGCAATTAGTACGGTTCACTCTATGTTATTTGATAAGAAAAAAAATCTTTCAGAGAATGAAATATCCTTTCTCAGTCATTTGATAGACACAAATTACCTTCTACTCTGAGATTATGGATGGAGTCATTTTCCTGATCTCTATGAGTTTGTACTCTGATTTGTGCTGATAGAAAGTAGTTTCACCTGCCACAGATGGGGTATGGCAGGAGCTAGTATTTGCCCAACTTGAAGTAATCAGAAAACTCCACTCATGATCTGAGTGCATTTTATACTGTGGTAAATCAATAAGGAGGCTTACTAATTTTAGGTTATTTGACACACACATACATACACAAATCAGTCAAGATAAATTGATCTTGTGGATTTTGTTTAAAGAAATCCAGGTTAATTATTTTTTAGTGTGTTTTGGCAAGTGGAAACAACCTGAGTGATACCTAATAAGAATAATTTGTCTGTAGAGCAATGTTTCCAGGGACTCCATACAGACAGTTTATAATGTACTTATAAATTTTACAAGGGAGTCAATATTATTACTACTTTCCAAGAATGAAACCTGAAATTCAAGCTAAGTAGTTTAATCAATTTTATATAGGCAGCAAGTTACAAAACCATAGTCAAATATAAGTTTGTCTAAAACCAATAACTATAGGTGCTGTCCAGAAAGTATGCAGCCAAATAGAGACATTTATTATATTAACAATGGCTGGATACTTTCTGGACAGCCCTCATATGTTCTTTTTGTTACATTAGGCTACTGTATTAATTGCCTATTAGAAGAATAAAAATTATTTGTGAATATGTAATAATAGGTTAAATTTGACATAAATGTAACATGTTTTGTTTATAATGAGCATATAAATGATGTAGCATCTTTAATACTTGTATCATTAGAACAATTTATTCTCTGAAGATTTTTTATTATTCCTTCTCTAACTTGATTATGCTTTTAACTTGATGCCAATATGATATTTTTAAGCTAAACAATTTAAATGTTTTATGAGTAAAATCCCAATTGATAAAACATTATTATTTAATTGGTGCTATATTGAGTTCCCTGTTATGCCCTACAAACCAATCACTGATAGATCAATTAGAAAATTCTTGTTATAAGTCATATTTCTGAGGTTTGTTCAGTGAAGCAGACATTACAAAAGCTATATTTAAACACAACATTATGAACTCAAGTTACAGAGGCAAAGAGAAACTATCGTATTTGCTCTGAGCATCCACACATTGTAATAAAGAATATTGAATGCAATTCAAATCTAACTTCATTGAGGATAACCCCAGGCACTTTGTGTCTGTAGTTCCTGTAATTTTGTACTGGCTAATGGAAACTCATTCAGTTTTGCCTCAAATCGCCCACTAACCTCAGAACAAAAAGCGTAAAAACTATTACATGATGATTAGCCTCTGTAGACCAGACATACCAGGTATGTGCAATTGCATAGTGGTGATGACTCTCAAAAAGAAAAAAAAAAAAAAAATCTCTCCCTTTAAAGGGAGTGATTTGTGAAAATTGTTTCTTAATCTAAAGAGTAAAAACAAGAATTAGCAAACAGAATTGAAGGCAGTAAAAATGGATCGCACTTCACATAGTCTTTTACTATAATTATTCTTATAACAGGGCTTCTTTTCCTCTATTAGACTGCAAATATTTTGATTAGTGGGATAGTTGACTTTTTATTGTATTCCTCACAGAACCTACCATTGTGCTTTGTACTTTAATAATCATTTGTTAAATATTGTTGAGTTTAATTACATTTAGTAGCTCAAAAGTATTTTTAGATAGATAAATGAAAATAATACAAACATAAATTATTACTAAAGGACTTCTTAATAGTATCATGAAGTATCTTTAACCAGGTAGGAATTAAAATGTTGGAGTAAACTATAATAAGGTAAGTTCAAATTTGGAATTCGATAGGCAATATAGATTATTTTTTAGGTCTAAATATTAAAGGATGGATATTTATAAAACTTTGAGGTCTAAAATTATTTGTAGAAATGTTTGTTCAATATCATTTCCAAGTTATTAAAACATTTGACAACTGGAAAATGTACAAGTGAAATATTTTTTAAACACATTCTGAAAGTATGGAAGTAACCATATATCTTAGTCTAATGCATGAAATCATATAGCAAATATAAGAAGGTCATTTGTATTTTTATTTGAAAATTTTGTTTTTCACTGGATACGTATGTTTAATTTTTGCTATGTATTTATTTTTTAAACATGTGCATTAATGTACTAAACACATTTGTTTCTGCAGTGGATGGAAATACATTTTACTGCAGGTAAAATTGTGACTTCGGCAAATTTTACCTTGAGAAGCTCCTTGATTTCTTGTTAACATTTTCTATGTTGTCCAAATAAAGTCTTACTTCAACAAATCACCATTTTATATAATGATACTTTAGGTGAGACCAATTTAGAGGGATCTGGTATTTCCATATCAGAGTGCGAAGATAGCAAATAATTGAGTTTAGGAAGAATAATTCCTATACAGATCATATATTCATAATTTTCCTTTTATTACATATCAGGATAGTATCTATACAAAACAAAATTCATTTAAGACTAAGGCTGTCATTATTTGAATGATTAAAACAGGAAAATTACATGTGTTCACCAAAACACAAAAATGGCACTTTTGTGTAAATTAGCATAGATTCTGAAATGAAAGACTGAACTTTTGAAAGATCTTGAGTCTTAATGGCCAACTATTCTCCTGTACACAGCTGAGAGAACTCTAAACTTTTTTTCAGCCAATCAGTTTTTATATGCCAGGGGCACAGTAGGAAAACTATTCAAGCTAATTTAAAAAACACTTTGCAGTAAAAGTGAGCCCCTATTATCAGGCTCTTGATTGCCAGAACTCCATCCAATAATTTTTGAATATGCCATTGTTTTTTGAACATATTTTTGTGAATGCAATTACCCTCCATCCCAAAATGAGAATCCAAGGCTTCATAACCCTGCTATTCTCTGATAACCAGAAATAAGTACATTTTTAATATCTTAACAACCTTTCCATGATAATTTCCATCACTAATAACAAAATAGAATATTTCTATTTTAATAGTGGGTATTGGGTATATCTTTACATGGCTAGATGATTATATTGGATGTGTTCTTGAGCAGAATGATGTACATGGGGAGATGTTTTTGAAAATGAAAAGTCTTTTTTCTTGTTTATTTAAATTTATTTTGGTGCATACTGTGATAAGCATTAAAGTTTATCCCAGTCCTTGGGTCAGTTCTTCTTCAGATACCCTTTTAAAATTTACATGATCTATGCGAATGCACAGATTAGAAATGAAGGATATAACAAATTTTGGGATAGAGTGAGATGACTTACACAATTTGACCACATTTTGCAAATAACTGTTTAACATATACCTAAAAACCTACGTTAGCTAATATTTTAGCAAAATGGTAGTTCATGTTTATTGCATCAGTCACTTGTAGCTCTGTGATTATGCTGTTGTGATACGATTTCTTACATTTGCCTTAATTTTTAGGATTTTAAAATTATAATTATAATTAAAATATATTTAAATCAACATATTATAGCAGACTTTATTTAGTGCCATGAAGTCCTATTACTTTTTTCATTTAAATATCATATTTAAGATATAGTCTAAAGCAATGATTCTCATTGATGACCTGCATCAAAATCAGTGACACTAGGTCTTAATCCAAAAAAAAAAAAAAAAGAATCAGGCTCTCTGAGGTCCCAGTTGATGCATCTATCTTTTATCAAGGAGCCATAACTGTCATGCACAATTGAGTCTGAGATCACTTTCTAAAAAAACCAAAACAGTTATAAGGGCCATAGTCAACATAAGGCAATTCTTACATGCTGTCAAGCCATGTAAACTTAGAATGATAAAGCCTAGAATTGAGGATCCTTGCTCTCATATATAGTAAGACCTCACTTAATGTCATCAACAGTTTCTTGAAAACTGTGACTTCAAGTAAAAGTACATATAAGAGAACCAATTTTACCATAGGCTAATTGATACAAGAGTTAAGTTCCTACAGCATATTTCTAGTTAAAAAAAAAAAAAAATCTCCAGACCTCTATATAATGACCAAAACATTCCTAATATTAAACATCGAAATAAATGTAAGGTATACATGTATTTAAAAATCATAAAACAACGATAATTATTTACTCAATATTCTAGTTCAGGCATTCAGGTGGCCAAAGCCTATCCCAGCAGCTCAGGGTGCAAAGCTAGCATCAACCCATCAACAGGATGCCATTCCCTCACAGGATACACTCATACACCCACACTCATTCCAGCTAGGACAATTAGACACGCTAATTAACCTCACATGCACATACTGGGGATGTCAGAAGAAACTGGAATACTTGGAAAAAATCCCCTTAGATGTGGGGAGAATATGCAAATTCCACACAAAGAGAGGCCCCGTTCAGGAATCAATTCTTTGTCATAGCAACATTATAAGGAAATGATGTTAAACAGAATGTTATTTGAGTACCTGCTGTACTTCTATATCCTTAGGAAAATTTTTAACTTCTATTTCCCATAATTTTGTTTTCATTAATACATTTTTTCAGAAGGTTTTTGAGACAATCAAATGCGTCAGTATAATTTATACAGCATGGTGTTGTTTTTATTAATAATTAAAAGTTGCTTTATAGAAGAATTTGGGTAGATTACTTTTAATAAAAAGAATGGGGCATTCCACTCATACATTGAAGCTTCAATTATGTAAACATTTGGAAATGATCTACTCTCTCATTGAAGAAAATGTATAGAAATATCTCTCAGATTGAAAGTTTCTTTTTAAGGTGCCTGGAATAAAACCACTGCATGCAGATTTGTTTGGCATGATCCAATATTTGTGACTGCTAAGTAATATTAATAAAATAATTATGTAAATTTTTAATAACAGAATAATCCCTGAACAATTGCCCAGGTGTTACTGCTATTGTTATCTTATTAAATATTTAACACCACCTATTGTATCCTATACACAGTCAAATAATAGGCTAATATAAACCAATATTTCATATAACACTAATTAATTTAAGAAGGTATAAAGCATAAAAAAGAACATTTGAGAATAGAACAACTTCGAAGTTTTCCTGTATTACTTGACAAAATTTAGGGTGCAAGTCTCATGAAAACATTTTTTTTTCCTTCTTCTGCATCGGCTCATCTATGAACCAATTTATTTCTGAAATAGGCCCCAGGGGCAGGCTGGTTGGTGACTGTAATGGGGAATATCTGACTGGCCACTCAAGGAAATTGCTGTGGACTTTTAATCTTATTTTGATTAAGTTCTGTGCACATTGTGTCTGCCAGGCTAGCACTAAGATTACTGTTTCTGAGATCTTTTGGCTGCTATCAGACTGAGACTCAATTTTTTTCTACTTTTTCAAGGTTAAGTTGAAACAATATTACCCATTTCTTGTAGTATATGTTTAGGTTTTAAAATGCGCTAGTGATTATAATGTTAATAAAGACACCATATTAAACAAGTTGTAAGCTTATGAAAGTCACTTTTTTAAAAAAGTAGCTTTAGGGAAAAAATACAGAAAAGGAAGGAAAATCTCTTTAGGAGGAAAACACAATATCTTTATGTCTTTGAAGGTGCAAAATTATAATTTTAGAAGAGTATAAAATATAGTTTAAAAATAACTAATCAAAGACAGATATTTATTGTAAAAGAATGTGGATGTGGGTAAACCATAGGAAGTTTTTACCCTTTTTCAGCAAAGATCTAATCAAAATAAAATAAATGATATGTTTTATTTTACAGCCATCACAATATAAACAAGATACTGGTTTTCACTTTTTATGGGATGAACACCGTTAATTGAATATCCATCAGTCCATTTCTCTTTCCTTCCTCAGTATACAATCATTGAAATCTCATTCCACTCCTGAGGACAGAGATGTACCCTGTGTGGTAAGCCAAGATACTTTTCCTTTGTTACTTCATAGATTTGACAGCAAAACCCAGGCTTATATCAGTTAGTTAATGGCATCACTTTCAGACTGATATTGGTTCACAGGTGGGAAGGTGACCTAATCTTGCCTAATCAGACTCAAGAGATGAACTTGTATTCTGTTATTGGAATATAAATTCCTTGTCCTCTTCCTGTGTATGAGTAACGTAGCATGCTAGACCACCTGTTCTTATCAGTAAAGACTAATCCTTGATATGAAGCACCTGGAAGCTCTTCTTCCTTGGGACATGATATGACAATTTCTTTATTGTTAAAGCAAATTAAGAGTCAGGATTTCTGTTGCTTGTCTTGAAAGCATGTTGACATTTCTGGTGTTCTGTATTATTTATCACGTTGATCTCTGGCTTAAAGCAAAACTTTTCAGGTATTTGCAGTAGCACACTGGTATGAAAGGTGTATTAAAGGAGAGGTGGTGTCTTGATCCCTACAGCTCTTAGGCATCAGGTGGACACTGGATAATTAGAATCATCAGGTCACTTGTTTCCAGCCATGAGCAGTGTGCTCTATAGCTATTACTAATTTTTATAAATGCAGTAGATTTGAAAATGGTAATGAAATGCTAGTCTAGGGGATCTGATTTATAATTCACAGCAATTCAATGGGTTGTAGTTGAGTGGGCAGGAATATTCTAGTCATCTCTCCAAATATAGTAATTTCAAATATTGCCAACACTAGAAAAAATCTAATCTTACCTTAGTTTATATTTATTCATTCACTCAGAATTTGGTGAAGTCTGAAAATAGTTTCAAACTGTACAGGAAGAGGTAGTATGCAATGTAAATTCTCCTCCTTTAAAACCTTCAATAATCAATATTTTGCTTGAATTATTTTTATGTGTACAGTAACTTTATATAAAATTAATGAAAGTTTCTATAATAGTTGTAAGACTTAACAATCTATTAAAAAGTGTAACCTACAAAATAATATAATACCTGGCATAATATAAATTTACCTATAATTCTTTTCAGTAATTTTAAACCATTGCTAAATATTAACTTCTTAAAAATGCTTTCCAAGTGGATTTTAAAATGCATTATTCCTAAAGAAATATATTTATTAATATGAGATTAACTGGTTATTCACTACTGACTTTTCTTAAGACTATAAACAAAGCAATATGAGGGTTTATAGAAAAC
>RJWJ010025873.1:0-23493 GCA_004363605.1 Indri indri | reverse complement strand
AGGTGATGTGCTTGCTCCAGACCCCCAGGAGTGCCGCCTTCCTGTGCCCGTAGTCAACTCCTGTGATCCCTGCCCTTTCAGCCTTCAACAGAGCTCCTTTCATGAGAGTTTCTTTCATGCCCCCAGGACACAGCAGTGGGCCCTACTCCCCATGCGGTCTCCGAGAAAATTGTGGGTAAACTGGCCTCAGGGGGCCATGCGGTATAGAGGGACCACAGAGCTCCAGACAGACCAAGATTTTCATCTTGGTTCTACCCATATCTTAGAGAAAGTTACCTAATTTCTCTGATTCTCTAATTTCTTATTAATAAAATAACGATCCTTGGAGGGTATGAGGATTAAACTGAAGCTATGTAGGTAAAACACCTTACCTGGCATATAGGTGGTGCCTAGGGAATATTAATTTCTTTACCTTCCAGCCCAGTGGGCCCATCACACTTTTCAGACCTGCTAGGACCTGAGCAAGGCATCCTGGAGATGGGGCTGAACGGTATTCATTCAACCAACATTTTCACAAAGTGCCTGTGCACTGAGCACTCTGGAACATCAACTTCATTTAATGATTTTTTAAAAATTATTATAATATGAAAATGAATACTATGGAAAAGAATGCAAAGTTTTCATTAACTTTAAAGAAAACTATGAGCCATTTTGCCCATGCCCTAGACTTTTCTGGGATCCCATGCAAGACAGCTTGAAGATACCATGACACACAAGGACATGAGCTGAGGTTTGGTTCACACAGATCCCCACCTTTTCCTGTAGTGAGTCATGAACCAGAAGTGCCATGGTCCCTCCCCAGGAAATCAGGGTGAAGGAGAACTGGTCAGAGGACAAGCCAGAGCACACGGTGAGTCCCCCGTGCTCTCCACACTTGCTGTCCCCAGAGCCTTGCTTGCACAGGCTATGTTCGTGTGACTTATGAGCCACCCTGGAGCAAAATCTTCCAAGATCATCTTGCCTTTAATTCTCAGGAAAAGGCACTCCCATTTCTAGGGAAACTTCACGAAATGTGCTGCATGTCAGATCTGGGGTGTTCAGCCAGGTCCAAGTTGTTTTCCTTACTCACACCCCATTCCAACCTCCTGCCACTTCTGGGGCCACCCTCCCAGGTCAGATTCTGGTATATGCTTGGCTACCTGTGACCTGCTGGACTCAGATCTGTGGGCTCCTCTTAGCTCAGTTAGACCTGGGCTGAGAACCAGATCGCCTGTGCTCACTTCCTCATCAGAAAAATGTAGTTCCTTCCTTAAATCAATCACCGTGTTAGCTAATTTCAATATTTGATATAAACAGAAAAATGGTAGCAACAACTATCTCTAAGTCATGGGAATATAAGTGGTTTCTATTTTCATCCTTTGCTTATATATATATATTTTGTCATTTTCAACAATGAGCATGTATTATTTGTGTATAAACAAAGAAAAACATGTAAGTACTAACATTCCTCTTACTTAGATGTTTACTGATGATTCTACATTCTGAATTCAAGTTCAAAATTCAAATCAGAAAGTCACAGAATGCACTTGAGCCCAGGAGTTCGAGACCAGCGCGGGCGACATAGCAAATCCTGTCTCTACAAAAAATTTAAAAATTAGCTGGGCATTGTGGTGCGCACCTGCAGTCCTAGCTATTCAGAAGGCTGAGGCAGGAGGATCACTTGAGGTCAGGAGTCTGAGACAAGCCTGAGCAAGAGCAAGAACCCGTCTCTACTAAAAATAGAAAAAAAATTAGCCAGGCAACCAAAAATGGAAAAACTTAGCTGGGCGTCATGGCACCTGCCTGTAATCCCAGCTACTTGGGAGGCTGAGGCAGGAGGATCGCTTGAGCCCAGGAGTTTGAGGTTGCTGTGAGCTAGGCTGACGCCACGGCACTCTAGCCCGGGCAACAGAATGAGACTCTGTCTCAAAAAGTAAAATTAAAATAAATAAATAAATAAATAAATAAATCAATCTGTGGTTGCAATCTTAACATCACAAAAATCAGGGGCTATGGCAGGGACAAAGGATCCCTCTGAATGATGCTACCATATTTCTGATGTGAACGTGGTCCATCCCCAATACGTGACCCCGCTGATTTGAACACATTGTGATGTTGGCCTCCCTGAAGGTGTGCCGGCTACTGGGGGCAAAGGCAGGGATCAGGCTAATACCAGTGTTCAGTGTACACTGGGATCAGGGAACACCCTAAGGCAGCAGTACCCCCTACGCATACATACCCCAGCAGGGATGATTTGGGGGTGATCTGGGCTTCAAGATAGGAAGACCCCGGAGAGGCTATGCTCACCATCATAACTCTTCTCTTGACCAGAGCAGCAGTGCCAGTCTCAGCCCCAGGGCTGATGGACCCAGCTGGCAGCCTAGGCTGCAGGGCTCTGGAAGTACAGCCAGGCTGGGCAGAGCCAACCACAGCTCAGTGGGATGAAGGGCAGCCCAAGGGTGGCACAGGATGGAATTCCAACCCACCTAGGACGGCTCCTGGGTTCCCTGGGGTGGCAGTCATATTCAGGCAGATGACATCTTCCACCACAGTGAGAATGCCCCAGGGGCAGCTGCGAATCCCCAGGTGACCTGCTTTACAGGCTAGCCCCACCTCCTGGACCAGGCTGTTAGTAATGGTCCAAGGGTAGGAGAGGGCAAGCTGTCAATCTGCTTATGTGTGCCCAGCAGGCCCTCTGGCCTCTGCCATCCCTGCACCAAGCTGTTGTGGCTTTACACACACCTGCCTTAGGGTCAGTGACCAACCTTTAACTGTCAAGCCAGTGTCTAGCCCACAAGTTCTTCCCGTCACACCCCCCCACCGACCAGCTCTCCGGGCATGCCTAGACCCATCTGAACTCTCAGCAGATACAGAGCTCAGGCCTGTCTCCTCCAGATCCCCTCACCCCCACTCCTCAAGCATCAGAATCACAAACAATAATATCTTGTGTGTGTGTGGTTCTTAGCACTTTTCAGTGCACTGTTCATATCCTGTAGGGATATCCTGTAGGGATTCGTTAGGACTTTTAGTTGCAAGCAAAAGTAACCAACTTTGGCTGCCGTGGACAACAAAGGAATTTATCTAAAAGATAGTGAGTAGCTCACAACATCTCCAGGAGGACAGGGGAACCAGGCATGGAAGCACACAGCCAGGAACAATGCCCAAAAACCCCAACACAGCACTGGTCTAAGGAGACATCATTGTGACCACCGAGGCTGGCATACCGTCCCCATACCTACGCCATAGACAACCCCATGCTGGATGCTGCCCATAAAACTGCTGTCACCGGCAACTGAGATGGGACCTATCAAGTTACTGAAAAGGTTGCTAAGCAGGCCCTGCTCCTTCGCTGTCTTTCGCTTCCAGTTCAGAATTGGTGATGAGGCCGTGGCGGGAGGGTTTGTCTGAGCAGAGGAGCCTGAGCCTCAGGCTGGTGCCCACGCCCCAGCTGTAAACGATGATGGCCCCACCTCATGAGACATGGGATTCCTCAGGCACACACCAAAAGGAGGCTCAGATGCCAGGCAGCCAAAAAGAGTGACAAATGTCTAACCGTGTACCTCATTCGATCATCACACCAACATGTGAAGTTGGGATGACTCTTATTGTCCCTCTTTTAGACGGGAGGAATGGGAGGGCAGCTTTTCTACCAACAAGTTGAAAGCAAGTAGGCAGAAAAGCAAATTCTTGCTTTCGAGTTTAAAAAGAACAACTGCATAAGTGTAGGGTAAGAGGAAATAGGTTTGGCTGCAGGTCACATAAAGATCTCAGAACCTCCACTCCACATGAACCCAGCTGGACAGGCTGCTGGCTTGGCCACTGCAGAGACTTATGGGCAGGACGGTGTCCCGGCCTCTGGGCCCGCCAGATTTCACCGGGGGTTGAACACTCTAGTCTCACCCCATATTTGCAGAGATAGGCTGTCATGGTGGGGAGGTTCTGTAACATCTGGCGTGTGAGCCCTGCTGCTTCAGAGGGCAGAACTGCGGCCACTTGAAAGCCACAGGGGCCAGATACCAGCTCAACGCCTGAAGAACAGTGCAAAAACTAGACAGGCTGTGTCCCATGAGGTGGTGAGGTCCCCATTACCAGGGCATGCAAGCAGAGGCCAGAAAGCCATCTGTCAGAAACTTGAGTTGAACTAGATGATGAATGCAGCCCCTTCTAATGCCAAGATGCTATGATAAGCTTCCACTGTGTGCTAAAGATTGGGCACGATATACAAAGTAGGATACTGGCCTCCCCCAAGAGCCTCCTGAGGATCTACTGAACAAATCAATGACAAAAAAGAAGAAAGAAAAAAATGTGCGTTCTTACTAGACATCAATTATATGCAAATATCAAAGGGAGGCCCATTTTATACTCTACATAGGAAAACCTTAAGGTAATACCCAATGTTGGGAAGGCTGTGATAAAGCTGGAATATTCATTGGTGATTAGGCAAAATGGGTACTACCCTTTTTGAAAGCAACAGGGCAGATGATATAAAAAAATTAAAACCATGTTTAAACCTTCAACTTAATAACTACTTGCTTGGAAATTTACCTTAAGGAATGATTTGTAAATTGCTATAAACTCAGAAATATCATTAAATTATTATTAACAATAGAAAAAAATTTTAAATGGGGGAGAGATTATAGTGTAGTATATGATGGAATATTAGGCCATCGTTACAAAGGGTGTTTATAAGGAATCGCTGTTCCTTGAGGGCAAGCCTTGTGTCCTATTCACCACTGTAGCCCCAGCACTGTCTGGAACATAGAAATGTCTCATTAAATGTTTGTTAAATTAATAAGTGAACAAACAATTGGACAAATAAATTCAAGCAAGAGAAAATGCTTATTACATGTTACATTAAAAAATAGGATTAAAGCTATACCTAAAAGCTATGAGTTCTAGAATATGAAACATTATATACACATGTGCCCTAGGTGTAGGCTGTGATGTAGGAAAATAAAAAATAGATCTTGGGTTTACATAGTAGGGATGATGTGCTGTTATTTTGATTCACTTAACACATAACTATTATGTACCAGATACTATTCTACATGTTGTGAGTACAGCAGTGAACAAAACAGATGAGGCCTCTACCCTAACGGAGAGCTTATTCTAGTGGGTCAATGGAAGGATGGGAGTGGGGGAGAAACAGACAATAAATAAAAAAAATAAGAGAATGTATATATCAGATGGTGATGAGGGCTACTGAAAAAATAAAGCAGGAAAGGGGGATAGAGAGTGCCAGGAGAGAAATGGGTGCCATTTTATATGGGATGGCCATGAACATATCTAGGGAAAGAGCTTCCAAGCAGAGGGAACAGCAAGTGCAAAGGCCCTGAGGCCAGTGTGTGGTGCAATCAAAGAACAGCACGGAGGTCAATGAGCTGCAGCAGAGAAAGCCTAGGGGACAACCCAGCAAGGCTAAAGGTGTCAAAGCACGTAGCCTGTGGGCCATGATAAGCACGTCAGGGTTTGCTCTCAATGACACAGAAAAGCCACTAAAGGAGTCTGAGCAGACATGTGACATGATCTGACTTGGGTTTAAAAAGAGTCACTCCTCTTACAAGAATATTTTACGAAAGTTTAAGATGAAAGGAAGAATTTTAAATGATGGCCAGATTATCATAACATTCACGAATTGATTCACTAAACATTTTCTGAGCACCTCTCTTATTTCAAGGGGCTGGAATATCAGTCCTATTTCAAGATTACAAAGACCATCAACCATACAAAAATGTCTTTAAGTAATATTCTCTTTTAAAAAGACAGAGATTGGCAGGGCGTGGTGGCTCACGCCTGTAATCCTAGCATTCTGGGAGGCCGAGGCGGGTGGATTGCTCAAGGTTAGGAGTTCGAGACCAGCCTGAGCAAGAGTGAGACCCTGTCTCTACTAAAAATAGAAAGAAATTATCTGGACAACTAAAAATATATATACAGAAAAAATTAGCCAAGCATGGTGGCGCATGCCTGTAGTCCCAGCTACTCGGGAGGCTGAGGCAGGAGGATTGCTTGAGCCCAGGAGTTTGAGGTTGCTGTGAGCTAGGCTGACACCATGGCACTCTAGCCAGGGCAAGAGAGCCAGACTGTCTCAAAAAAAAAAAAAAAAAAAGATAGAGATTGCTTAAAGCAATCGACTGATTTTGTCCTTTTTTCTTTAGACATTACGGAGATAGTTTTTCTCAATGATAATAACATTTATTTAAAAGATGCACGTTTCATATTCTATACCATGCCCTATAATATAATTGCAAACTGAGCTGCTGCTTGGGAAATCCTAAAGTTGGCTTCTTATTTGACTTGACTTAGCTATCCCACGCACGGCACTTCTGCGACATCACTCACAATCCAGCATTACCGATGGGAGACCCTCGTGGGAAGTCTGAATGTGCCGGCAAGATTGTTTGAAAAACTAATAAAATCCTTGTAATCCCTTTCAAGGATGCAGAAAGGAATATGGCTGCATTTCAAATTCATGGCATTTCAAAGGCATGAATTAAGCTCTAAGCTCTACATTTGGAAAAAAAAAATCAACACAAGTTCTCTAATTCATGTTCTAAACTGAGAAAACAAATCATTGCTAAGAAATGAAATTTGCAAAAAATATTCAAATTTGTTTCTTAAACACATTTTCTAGTTGATATGCACATACTTAAATCTACAAACTATACCAAAATATAAATTACAGGAATCACTAGTGTTGAACTTGGTTGATACAACTTCACCATGAAATCTGGAGTCGCTTTTTGGTTGGGTTAATTTTATTCCTAGACATTCTGCCTTTTAGGTATTTATAAAACTGATCATGTATAGAAGATGTTGACACAACATTTCTGTGAAAATGTCTAAAAAAGCTCGTTGCCTCTCTTCCTCCTCACCTTAGGCAGGAGGGCTTCTTAATGCCCCAATATCTTGGTCTCTGTGACACTCATGTCAGAGGGCTCTGCACCCCAGCCCTTCTCCTTGCCATACTCTTAACTTCCCACTCGCTGGAAGGGTCGCTAGTAACCCATCCAACAAACTTGCTTTCAATCCCACGACCTCCTCTGTCCTTTCCAGCCCCCCTGTGCGCCCCCCTGCGCGCCCCCCTGCCCAGAGCTCCTCCATCTCTGATCAGCGCTGCCTGCCTTCCCTGCTCTTCCATCTCACCCACCACACCTGTCCTCTCACTCCACTAAGAACCTTCCTACCCCCATTTGTCCACTCCATCCTGGCTTCACCTTCCTCTGGGAGGACCACGACTTCCACCTCTCTTGTCAGTATCTCCCAATGCCTTGCTTTCTTGTCTCCAACAAAGCCCAGACTGGATCAGCCTCACCGATAGCCTTCTCCACGCCCATCTCAGGGCCGATGGGAGGCGGGAGAAAGGCCACAGTCCCACAGAGTTGTGTCCCCACACCCACGGTCTCCAACCTCAGGAGGCCCTTACCACCGCCCTGCAGCCTCTGTGGGTCACTATTAACTTTCTCCCCTCCTTCCCACAGTAGCCATATTGAACCTTTTCCCTTGTCTCCAGATTTCCCACCCCACCCCACCTCCTCACACTGAGCATATATCCTTGCTTATGACGTCGGAAGAAAAGCAATGGCCATTGGGTGTGAACTCCCTCAATTTCCTGAGCCTACCTGCCTACATCTCCAACTCCTCTCTGCTCCCTCTCCCACTCAGAGGCAAAGTGGGTCCTCCTCCTGCCTGAGGCACCCCCTGAACCCCACCACTCCATCCTTCAATCCTCTATCTCCAACTGCCCCTCTACTGGCTTCTTCCCATCATTATTTTTAAATGTCCTAATCTCTCCCAACTTAAAACAAAATTGTTCCTCAACTTACATTCCTTCTGGTTTTCTCTCTTCTCCCCTTTAAAAACAATCTACCCCCAAGAGTTGTCTATATCTACTCCCATTCACTCAGACCTCTGCCCCTGCTACTCCACTGACCTTCGCCTCTCCGAGGTCACCAGTGAGCTCTTTGTTGCTAAATTTGGTATTTGTTTTTTCAGACCTTGGCTTATCTGCACCATGTCACCCCACTTCCTCTCTTTGGCTTCCGTGGCACGTCATTCTGTGATTTTCCTCCAATCTCTCTGACTGTTCTCACCTTTTCTTCCGGGCTCCTCTCCCTTTACTTGTCCTCTACATGTTGGTATTTCCCAAGGAACTTTGCTCTTTTCTTTGACCCTCTCTGTTGAAGGATTTCATTCATTCCCATGGTTTCAGTTATGATTTATAAGCTGATAATTTGGTAATTTATGACTGTATCTCGTGACCAGGTCTTTCTCATAAGCTCCAAACCAACTACTAGACATCTCATCTGGTCATACGACACTGTACTCACCTCCCCCTGCCTGCCTATTCCGCATCTCAGTGGAGCGCACCACCATCCATCCACCTACTTACCCAAGGCAGAGACCCGGGCATCAGCTTTGACTTGCCACCGTCCAAGCCCTCAGCTCTTCACTCGCAAAGTCCTCTAAATATTCACCTCCTTAATATAGTATTTTTGGGATCCACCCCTCTTTTCCACCTGCCACACTGGATCACCGTGGCGGCTTCCTGATCCACATCCCAGCCTCGTCTTTTCCTGGCCAGGCCATTCTCCACAAAGTCCCTAAACCTTTTCAAAATGTGCATCTCCTTAAAAATCTTCATTCTCTTTAGATTAAAGTTATATCCTCAGCCTAGTAGTATACTGGGTTCTTCAAGACCCAGCCCTGGTCAATCACTCCAACCCCTCAGAGTCTGAGATGTTAGTTAATCCCATTCTTACTTAATTAAAAGACCTATGGAAGTTCACTGAGACCTTTTTTCCCCCAACTAAGAAGGCAGAAGGCTAGCACAATGTTCTCCTGGAATCCTTCATAACTTATTACAGCTTCTAAGCATCTAGAATTCCATTCATTCCTTTAGAGTTCTGTGCCCCAAAACCACCCCTAAAAAATGACAAAACAAATATATTGAGCATTTCTCATATGAGTCAGGCCCTTTATCTCATTTTATCCTCACAACCATGAGGAACGCATCATTTCCATGTCACAAATAAGAAAACTGAGATAGAGGAAGATGAAATATGAAACAATCTAGCCAAAGTCATACAACTAGTAAGAGCAGGAATGAGGATTTGAACTCCGATTACCCAGGACATTACCTCCTGCCTGTTTATTTGTAGTCAAACCAACTTCTGGTAATTCAAAATTTAAAAATGTGGATATAGACTAATGTTTGGTAAATGCTTAATATTTCTGAAGTACTTTACATAAGACATCTCATTTATCCCTTACTATGTTTTTGAATAAGCAAACTGCAGATCCAAGAAGGTAGTTTGTGCAAGGTCACACAGCTAGTAAATAGGTTTGAATTTCTCCACCTCCACCCTTCTTAGTAGCTCCCTAACACCAATAAATAGCATTTTACAACTGAAGAAACAGGTCCAGCCTGGGGTCACACATCTAATCAGAGGCAAAGTCGGGATTAGAACCCAGGTTTCCTGACTCTACTTGGCTGGACAGGTGCTATTTTAGTCCCTAAGTGCTGGGAGAATTGTGGAATGCTGATTTTTTTCCTACTTATAACAATTTACTTCTGAAGGGCTAAACTGACCTCCAAAGGGTTTCAGCACTGACTCCAGGCGGGCTTCTTTGGTAGCCCTCTGACAGTACTCTGCCAATGCCTGGCTGGTCACATGGTCTTCCCCCGACCCGCTTTTCCAACAGCCTCTGCTCTCTCTGCCTCCACAGAACGAGGCACTCTACTTTAACACACATCCCATTTCCCCCTGCCTCCTTACAGTTTTCTCGTCTTCAGTACTGAGGCCCCATCTGTTCACCCAGCTCCAATTGCCTTCCCTTATGGTTTAGCCAGGATCAAAGTCCCTCTGCCATTCCTCTTAGAAGTCCTGTTAGTTCTTCCCTAAATGCCATCTGTTTTACTCATTCCCCCATCCTAGCCATCCCTCCCTGGATGTTACCAACTCAAGGATCAGGGCTGCTTTCTCTCAGGCTCTGTCTCTTTGGTTTGAATTAGGTCCAGGGTAATAATCTCCTTGGTTACTTTCTTTTTGGTCATGAATTCATTATTCCCATATATTAATGCATTCTCCCCAGAATGTTGGAGGAGGAGGTGACAAATGAAATGTGTGGATTAATCAGACCATCTAGCCAACACCAGAACCTTCGGTGGGGAAAGATTCAGGAAAGATGCTACCTAGCAAGGTGGGACATCACAAATGGGGCTCTATAATGCTGAGCAAAAGGTTAAAAGAAAGGCAGGAATCCCAGGCTGTCTCTACTTCATAACTGACAGGGGCAGCAGATCTTTCCCAGAAAGGGAGTGGGAGGTAGGGCATCTAGGCACAGGAAGAAGTAGGGCCAACAGCTCGAAATAGAGGAACATGAAGAACTGATGACATTTAGGAGAGAATTGACAGGAATAACAGGCATGAATCTATCAATTCCTAGCATAGTAGGATTGGAAAGGCCCTCAGAGCATTCAGGTAAAATTCCAACCCACTATACAAATGAAACATTTCTTCAAGGGGATGACATCCCTCTAGTTGAACACCTCCGGCAATGGGAAATGCCCAGACTTAAGAAATCAGGATTTTGGAAGTATATGTGAATGAGGTTCGATTAAACTTCAATTCATTTTCAATTCAACAAATATCTACATCTCAACATCTATTAAGTGCCTACTATGTGCCAGACACTACAGGCACTGGACTGTAAGTGTGAATAACATATATATACATATATATATATATATATTTTTTTTAAGACAGAGTAGAGTCTTGCTCTGTTGCCCAGGCTAGAGTGCCGTGGCGTCAGCCTAGCTCACAGCAACCTCAGACTCCTGGGCTCAAGCGATCCTTCTGCCTCAGCCTCCCAAGTAGCTGGGACTACAGGCATGCGCCACCATGCCCGGCTAATTTATATATATATAAATATATATATAAAAAAATATATATAATATAATATCTGGACAACTAAAAATACATATATATGTATTTTTAGTTGTCCAGATATTTCTTTCTATTTTTTAGTAAGATGGGGTCTCGCTCTTGCCCAGGCTGGTCTCAAACTCCTGACCTTGAGCGATCCACCCGCCTCGGCCTCCCAGAGTGCTAGGATTAGAGGCTGAGAGCCACCGCGACCGGTCTAATAATATAGACATAGCCCCTACTCTATGAATCTTATATTCTAATGAGGAAGATGGGTACATAAACGTGCTAGTAGGACAGGGAAAATAGAGGGCGCTGCTCAAACAAAGGGTGGGGAACCTAACAGAGCCAGGCGTGTAGGAAGTCTTCACAAAACAGGCTGCATCTAGGCTGGGGTTTGAAGGGTGTTGAGGAGTTAGCTGAGGGCAGATTGGAGCGGCCCACGGGAGTGAGAGAAAACGGGTGCTTAAGACTTCTCAGCTTCCAAAGAAATTCGGAGTGTTGCAAGAAGAAGGTGGAGTCCAGATATCGAGGAGCCTTTCCAGCCATGCAGTGGAGTGTGGGCTTAATTCCAGGGGCAATGAGAAGCCTGTGAAAGGTTTCAAGCAGGAGAAGCGCCCTCTGTCTGCTATGCGGTGGGAAGATGCTGTGGTATCCGGGAGTGGTTTGAAGGAGGCCAGGACCTGGGATGGGAAGGCCTTGGTGGCCCAAGGAATGACCAAAAGTAATGCGCTCCTCTATAACACGATCGAGACAAAACCAAAGTGATAAAGTTCCTCCCTCACCTGTCCTGGGCAAGAACCAAAGCGGCTTGCCCCATCACAGCCAGGTGTGGTCAGGGGCATGGCTCCTCGCCCCTCTTCCCAGACAGGAAAGCTGAGGCCCAGAATCCCGCGGTAAAAATCGAGGATAAAAAAAAAAAAAATCGAAATGGCCTCCCAAGAAGCTGCCCGAAGTCTCGCACGATCCTTCGAGGGTCCTACGGCCTGCCCCACTTCTCCGCCAACCATCCCCAACCCGGCCGTCTTTGCTATGGAAACTTCTCCCGCCCTCCTCCGCGCCTCCCTTTCTTCAATGCACCCTGGGAAATGCAGTCCGTCTCTGCCGGCCTGCCCGCGGCACGAGCCCACTCCTCGGCCTTGGAGGACTACAAGTTCCCGGAGGCCGTGCGAAAACGCCGGCGGTCCCTGGGGCGTGTGGTCTTGACAGAGAGACCCAGGAACCAGCGGGCGGGGCCGCAGGGAGAGAGGACGGCGGTCCCAATGGGCAGGCTCCTGGGCGGGGCCCGGGTCGCCATTGGCTACGGCGGCGTGGGGGAGGCGGGGCGGAGGAATGAAGCGCGGAGCTGTTCGCCGCTCCAGGTGCTGAGTCCGAGGCAGGCTCCGGATGCGCGAGCCGCGGTCTCCGCTGCAGCTGCCGCCGCCGCCGTCGCAGCTTCAGCCGCCTCAAGAGCCGGAGCTGTGAGGAGCCGGGGCCGTGAGGAGCCGGGAGGAGCTGGGTGCGCTGCCGGGCGCTGACCGCCCTCCCGACCGCCGTCAGAGGTCGGTGCTGCTGAATTCGCTTTTGTTTTATTGGGGAGGGGCTGGACTGAGGCGTGAGGGGACCTGGGGAGTTGATGGTGGGACCTGTTCTCGCTGTTCTCTAGACCATCTGTCCCGGAGAGCTGCTGACTGCCTCCAGGCCTCCCGTGGCCCGGCGCCTAAGGTCGGAGAAGCTTGGGTTCGTTTTTGCTTTGTGGTGGAGAGGGCTCTTGAGCGTGAGGGGCGAGGGCTGGGGGATCCCCCCGTCTCTCCTGGAAGAGCGTTCACCCTTGGAGCCTCCCTCCCCCCTGTGCCTGAGAACGAGCCTGCTGGATTATTGGGGGTGGGGGGGTGTTCTGGGATGAGAGGCTCAGAGGCGGGGGGACCCTTCCTCACAACACCTCGGCTGCTTGAGCTTACAAAGGGGTCAGGTGGTGATGGATGAGATCGCGGACTCCTCCCCTCACTCAGACCCTCCTGGGGTTATTGAAGAAGGGCTGTTTGGGGTGTAAGGAAGACCCTTCCCCATGCCTCCTCCTGCAGCCTAGGATTCTGGCAAGAGGAGGACTGAGGATGTGGATGGAGATGGAGGACTCATCCCTCCCACTTGGATCCTCCTAGGTTATTGGGGGAAGAGACTGGAATGTGAGGAGGAAAGGCTGGGAGACCCCTCCCCACCCTGCTCAGAGTCACCCGTAAAGGAAAGCACCGACTGAGCTCGGAATCCTCTGCGCTCGGAATCCTCTGCGCTCGGCCTGCGCCTAAGATCGGAGTGGCCTGGGTCTGGGAGATGGTGTGGAGGGGAGTAACAGGAGCTGAGGGACTCCTCCCCACCTCTCTCCACCGGGGCCTTATCTTCCAGGCCATCTCTACCTGGATCCAGGCCCGGAGAACCGACTTAGAGTCGAGACAATCCTCCCTACCCCACCACGCCCCGGGGACCTCAGCGGGAGACCAGTCCCAGATCGGCATGGGCGGGGCGGGACAGGGCAGGTCCCCTCTCAAGCACCCAGGAGCTCCATGCAGACGCCCCCCGCACCCGCAGATCCTCGGGTGCTGCTCCGCTCCGTGCAGGGCACGCCCCAAGTCGGGGCACGGGGACCTGGGTCTGGGACGCGCGGAGGCAGTTCTGGGCGCAGGGCTTTCGCGCTTAGCACAGGCATCCGCGAGAGGACAAAGCGGCGGTCGTCGCACTGGCAGGCCTGCGCCGCGGGCTGGGCGGGGGGCGCGGCCAGGGGAGGGGGGGCTTCGGGCGCGGCGCGGGTAGCTTCCACGGAAACGTGCCAGGAGCAGGGCGGGAGACAAAGCGCTCTTGCTCCTCACCGGCCAGCGCAAGCTGGGATGGAAAATCCCGGGGAAGCGCCAGCTGAGCCGGAGCAGGGCACTATGCCCCACACCCTTCTCTTTTCCTGAACCCTCTACCCTAAGGCTAACCCAGCACCCGGGGTTCCGTGTGCACTATGATGACCAGGGCCCCTTCTGGCGGGATTCAGGACCTGTGACCACGAGGACAGGGCACAGGCGGGGGCTCCACCTTGCGCGAGGGGACTGGGGTCCACGGGACATGAGTGGGCCAGGGACTGGAGGGGCATCCTGACTGGACCTTCCCACACCCCATCAGCCACACTAGGTCAAATTTGGTTCTGGGACAGGGATGTGTTTAAGTGTGTGAGGGTTTGCATGGGTGAGGGTGTGGGTCAGAGTGTGGGTGTGAACGTGTGCTCCAGTGTTGGTGTGTGTGCCATGGCTGTGTGTGTGTGAGAGGAGAGCAACCATCTGCTGCTGGGCTTGGATGTTGGGAGGAGCAGGGTAGTCACCCCTTCAGCTCTCAAGCCATGGTAATGCCCTAGGGTCGGAGTGGATGTCCTCAGGGTGGAGACAGCTTCAGGCTGCCTTGCATGTAGCCTGTATACCTGGGTATGGCCCAGCAAGTGGGAATTCACAAGTATGCGGAGCTTTCTTCAGCCCTTCCTGAGGCCTGACCCTAAAACACTGTCCAGTGCCTTCCCCTGCCCTCAGAAACCATATCTTGATATACTGAGGTGCCCTGAGGACCAGAATTCTGCCCCCTCCCCCACCGTCTGCCAAGTGAGGTTTAGGCGGGATCGACAGAATCATTCATGATATGAGTCGAAGACTGTGTGGTGAGGCAACTTTTGTCACTTTGGCCTCCATGTCTGGAAGGGCCGTGGGGCTAAGGTTGCTGGTCAGCACAGACGGTGTTTCAGAAATGCTAGTACACTCAGAGAGAGGACATGAGGGTAACCGAGATAGCACTACAGGGTAATACCCCTAGAGGATGAGCACAGCTTCCCAGAGCTGCCCACCCCCAGCATGTGACTCCTATTTCACAGCTCTTTTATAGCAAAGGTGCTCTGTGGATTTGAGATAATCTCCACAGAGCTCTCCTTCCCATAGGATGAGGGGCTAGATTGAAGCTAGCAGAACAACAGAAAGAGCAGGTATCAGACAGTGGGAGCTAACGTCCAGCCCGGCCTGCCTGGTCCAGTCCTCAAAAGTATCCATTGTCAGTATCCACAGCGACCTCTGCTGGGAGGAACTTAAGCCAAGGTGCAATTTGGCAACTAACACTCCCCCGTGGTGTAGAGGCTCAGCGTGGGTGTGGGCATTTTAGGTAAAAACCACAAACCTTTTCGTTTGGGGGTTCCCTGCCTACCTTCAGAGTCCTGAGTTGACATTCTTCTCTGCAATTCCTTTAAGCTAGTTCAAGCAGTGGAACTGCTGCTGTCCTCGCCCCTGTGGAAATATTTAAAGAGGGCCTGAAGGCCTTTGTTCAAGTTTCTGTCCAGTTGAGGGTGGGCATCAAATCTATTTTTGAAGGCAATGCATGGAAAACATTTATCAAGCTCAGGGAAGTTTAGGCATCTTTCAGGTCTCTCCCTCTACTACTATTCCCTTCCCCCCTTTTCCTATTCCATGTTTATCTTCTTCTCTTTCTCCTTAGTATATTAGTCAATAACATATTTTTCAAAGACCAGCCCTCTTTTCCTCAATAACCGAAAGTGCAGACATCTGGAGGCTATTACTAAAAGCGAAAAGCTGGCAAACACTGGCTCTTCCCATCCTAATGACAGGAGTGAGGGAGATGGATGAGACATACTCAGTCCTAAATGCCCACCTGGTGACAAGTGTCTCTTCTCCTGGAGTTACTCTGAAGGGATTTCATGCAGTCACAAAATCTTTAGAGCTCCTCAAAGGAAAAAAGGGTATTTAAATACCTGGTATTGTTCTTACTTTGGCATCCATGTGATTTGCATTGAGCTACGTGACTCAGTATCATAAAGTAAAAATAGGACTTAATCTCTTCCTCGCCTGTTCGGAAGGTGACTGCATATGGTGTGTTGTGCTCTGCATTGGAGAGCGAAAAGCTAAATTACCTCAGAAATTGAACCACCTGCTTATTCTGATTAGAGAATGGTGCTTAACATCACCTACAGGCAATAACATTATTTTATATTGCTTTTAATTCATACCTGAATCTGTGTCTTATAAAACATTTCCTCATGTTCATCCATTATTACTTTTACTTGAAATTAATCAAGAATGTTTAATCCTTGTACTGAAGCCAAACAAATTAAATATCAGCAGACACAGGAAGATGTGGGTGGTGTTTCTGTTCTTTTTGGGCTCAAAAAAAATTCTTGGAGTTCATAGGAAAGAAGAAAAGGGCCCTAAGATTCAGTAAATCTTGTGGGTGGAGTTACAGCTTTCTGAGGAGAGGCTCCTTAGAAATTTCCAGGGGGGCTGGTCATGTTGAAGAATCTGAACATGCATGCAAGTGGCAACCTGCTGGGAGTGAGACTGCAGTCCCTGGGATTCCTAAATCCCCGCATTAATGCAGCCCTTCTGGAAATTTTCCCAAGTCCCTCCTGCTTCCTCAGGCAGCCAACCGAGTCACCAAGGAGTGGAGCTGTCCAAGGTTCTGGAGCACTGGCCTCAGCCCACCTGGTGGGGAGGACTTTAGGGCATGGAGCAGAAGCAAGAGCTGAGGGCCATGGCCTCTGTGAGAATTTCCCCAAAGCTGATCACAGAAAAAAACAACAGGAAAAGAGCTGTGGAGGCAATCCTGTTTAAAGAATCACGAGCTAATAATAAGAGGAAAAATGTCTTGAGTCAGGCTCTTCACATGCAAGAACGTATTTAATCTTCACAGTCCTATGAGGTAGGTGGCGGTGTTATTCCCACTTTCAAGATGAGGAAACAAAGCTTTGAGAGGAAAAGGGATTTCCCAAGGTCATACAGAAAGGGCAGAGTTTAGGTTCCACCCTTAAACTCCAGAACCATCTCCTTACCACTATTTTTTCTCTATTGCTATTACAGAAACAAAATTGAAGGATTGGACTGTCCTATTTAAGGTTCTAGTATTCTAGAGGCATTTGGGACCAACTAGGATTCAGACACAAATCACAAAGTCTTTTCAAGCTCAGCAAGGATAGTGCCACCCACTTTACATCCTATCCTGGCAAAAGGTTTGTTACCTCAACTTGGGTTACTAAAGAAGGAAGAGGGCAGTATAATGATCCTCATAACCAGTAGCCCAGGGTTTTTCTTTCCAGAGTGGAAAATTTTCACAGGAAGCCAAGCCTGGATGGCAGCAAATTATTGTTGTTGGGTTTTTTTCCCCCTTTTTAAGAAAGGAAGAAAATAAATGCCCTATGAGGAGACTGTTATTATTTGACAAAGAGTGCACATAGAGCTAAAGAAATAGGGCTTATCATTATTTTCTAGCATCCTGTTTCAAAGCTGAAGACATCTGGATATTGTTAAGAAATTTCCTCTACCTATTCCCTCTCTGAGATTTTCACAGCAAAACCTCTAACACTTAAATAAAAGTTTCACTGTTGTGGGCCTTAGCCTATCAGGGAAGCATCACATTCCTATCCTTATGTCATCCCAGCCAAAGCTCTGCCTTTGTATGTGGCTGCAAGACTCCTGAGGGTGGACAGGTTTGGGGCTTGGTGGACTTCAGACTGCATGTCCTCTGGTCCTCCTAAGATGGCAGTTCCATCTGCCCCAATCTTGCCACACACACAGGGCCCTGTGCCTGGCAACTCCCCATTCAGTAACCATAGGTTTGGGTATCTAAAGGGGTTAGAGAGGAATGGACTTGTGCTTTTTCTCCTCTCCCTGGGCCTCAGTCTGCGCAACACCCAGATAGGCAGCCTGGCCTTTTAAGAAAATGCCTCGCATTGAGCTGGGTCTCCATTCCGTTTTGAGTGATTCCCTCCCCTTCCAGGCTGGGGCTTTGCAGAGCTCTGACTAAAGGAGCAAAGGCTGCTATTGCTTTTCCCGAGGGCACTTGCAGGCCAAGGACCCGGTTCTCCATCTGGGTCTGCTCTGACTCATATGACCGCAGACAGATCTGATTGTTTTCTTATTTAGAGTCATTAATTAACTCTCCTCAGCATCAGAACAGCATGTAATAGGAGGGAGGCCATTTGTGAGGGTCTCTCTGCAGCCATGGCCAGGGCTGAGGACCATCTCCTTTGCTAATAGGATCAGGAAATGGTTTTAATACTGATTATAACCCTTCAAAAAGCTTAGATTGTCAAGATTTTAGTCCAATATGAGAAAGGAAAGAAAATTAATTGCTAAGGCTGCTATAGTTATTCTGGCAAAAACTGGGAGGCCCAGGGGTCCCTCAAAGGAAGACTGGATTTTCAGTCATTCAACAAACGTTTCTTGTGCGTGCAATGTGCCAGTCACAGAGCTGGGCATGAGACACAACCCTGACGTGAGAGAAGTCCTGCCATACAGAAATCTGGAAAGGAATTAGGAACCAGATGTAAAAACACTAAAAAGGGTGTGTGCTATAAACAGAGTTTTAGAAATGGAAAAAACCTTAATAATCATAATCCATGATGTCTCTTGTAAGATGAGGAAAGAGGACGAGGGAAGTTGAGGTTGCTTTGCCCACAGCCCTGGTTAGCAGCAACCATGGGGCTTAGAACCCATGTTCTATAATGCCTAAAGCATGTTCTTTCCACCATCCTAAACGGTTGCTCTGTTCATTAAATTATCTAAAGGGCATATTTCCATTAACATAGCCTTCTTTGACCCAATCCCAACACAAACCCAAATTTAAAGTTGAAGTAGAAACAAATAGATAAAATAGGACAAGTAGAATGTCCATTTATATCTGTGTTGTCAGATATGGTAGCTATTGGCCACATGTGACCATTGAGTGCTTGAAATGTGGCTAGTCCCAACTGAGATCTGCTGTAAGTATAAAACATACACCAGATTTCAAAAAATTAGTATGAAAAAAGAATGTAAAATATCTCAATGATAATATCGATTACAGTCTGAAATAATATTTTGGATATGTTGGGTTAAATAAAATATATTACTAAAATTAATTATACATATTTATTTCTCCTTTTTAATGTGGCCACTAGAAAATTTATAACTGTGTATGTGGCTTGCATTTATAACTCACATTATATTCCTACTGGACAGTGTTATTCTAGAGTGTTTCCATTTAGGGTGACATTTTCTTTACAAACTGAGGCATTTAGCAAAGTAGGTCTGTAATCAATTAACTTGGGATTGAATCCTGGCTCTGCCATTTGGGCCGAGTGACCTTGAGCAAGTTGTGCTTCTGTTTCCTCCCCTGCAAAATGGGGATGATAATAGAGCCTGCTTCCTAGGTTATGAGCTAAATCACTTAGAACAGTGACTGGTTCCTAGTGAGTGTTCACTTAATGTTAACTATTGTTATCAGCACAGGAGGCTTATACAATTTTACAAGATGGGGCAACAAGGCAGGAGAACAAACAGACACTTTTCAGATAAATCAAGCAAAAAGATTACTAGTTAAAACATGATTGAAAACACTTGCTGAGTATAAAGTCAGTAGTAACCATGATGTGGCCCCTATTTTCTGGCAGATAATGATGCTGAGGAAAGATACCAAGTCATTTACATAGCATACAATAAACACATTAGCTAACTGCATTCTGCACAGGTCTTAATTTCTGCTAATGGGTGAAGGAAGAGGATGATTAGAGGGTACTTGTACCAGATAACTCAAAAGCTCTAAGTCTCTTAGACTCCAAGATTCCTCAGGGGAATGAGAGCTTTGCGCTCTGGGAGAAAGATTCTGGACAGGAATCAGACATACCCAAGGTCAAAGCCACTCATTGGCCTTGGTCAAGACACTGAGTCTCAGTTTCCTCTTCTGTAAAATGGAGATAGTACCAACTCTCACAGCTTGCAGTGAAGATTAAATTAGATATTGAAAATAAAAAGTCTGGTAAATAGTAGACACTCAACAAATAGTAGTCGTGACTAAATGAGATTTCAGGTTTTTTTTTAATAAAGAACTCTCTGTTCTTTAATAGAGAATTTGCTGTTCAGAATCTTTAGAGCCTTTCCTATAATTCCACTGCTTCATTCCCCAGCTTCACTGAGTCCCTGAAGGGGTTGAAAAGACAGTTTCACCTGACTGAGTGTGTCTACACCAAAATGGAGGATCTTGGCGGCTTTGGGCACATCATACAACCTTGCATGTTCTTCGCTGTCCAGTTAACACACGCGAGGTTCTTTCCCTGAGATAATGAGGCAAGCAGCAAAATGGGCATTGTTCTCCATTATGTTTATCCTCAAGTTCTGCCCTTGTGTTTAGACAACTTTACATGCAGCTTTGCTTTAAAAAGAGGGGACCTAAATCTAGAAGCCAAGCCCAGGACCATGTTCTCCTGCCTCCCAGGGCAGGCCCAGCTCTGAGGGGCACATTGTTGCTATCCTTGACCATCTTCTCCTGTTCCAAAAGTTTGCCTTCTGGAAAGAAGACCAAAGAAATATATATATATATATATGTATGTGTATATACATACATATATATGTATATTAGATTAGTCCCACAGGAAGTGTTTTAGCAGGAGAGAAACTCGGTCAGATTTCCTGGCTCAAAGTGTGATGGGGGGACTGAGGTGGGGAAGAGCCTGGAGGTAGGCTCACCCCTGGTTCTGTTGAAAGGCCCTGACTTCTAGGAACCAAGTACCAGTGCTGAGTTCTTTTGGGGTAATCTGGCCTTGAAATGCACGTTATTCCTTCAATAAATGCTGACTGGTGTATAGCTGGGCTGGGTTGTTTTGAGAATCCTTGCTGGGGGGAGCCAGGGGTTGGCTGGGGAGAGGAGAGATGCCCACAAGCGAACTGGACCAAGGAACAAGGGCTGAAGGAACCACAGGAGGTGGGCTGGCTATGGCAGAGGCAAAACTGTGGGTCCCAACCAGGCAGACTTGAGTTTGAATAAATCTCACTTTCACCACTGAATGTGTGGCCTCGGGCAAGTGCTCTAACCTTTCTGAGCCTCATTTTCTTCATCTGGGGCAATAAAACCAGCTTCTCCTGGTCTGTCATGGCAATTACATGGCAACATATAAGACAATGCTTAGGGATAATACTAACCCTCCTTTACTGAGTGCTTACAGTGGGTCAGGCATTGTGCTCAGCAATTTATATGTGCATATGAGCACCATTATTATTCCTGTTTTATAGCTGAGGAAAGCAATGCTCAGGGACTTTAGGTAACTTGCCCAAGTTTGCATAGACAGTAAGAGGACCGGGACCCCAACCCAGGCAATCTGACTGCAGAGCTTGTTCTTAACCACTGGGATCACTGCCTCTCTGGTTCAAGGTCAGCAGGAACCAAGCAACTATTACTTTGAAGGATGGAGAGATGATTTGTGGTTCAGCTTGTGGAGAGGTCTTCTGCCTGTTCTTTAAATGTGGGTACAACATTGGAGGGGCTTTGAGGAGTGAGTGGGTTAGGGAAGGAAGGCAGGAAAAAGCTGTGATCAAACAAACAGGGGTAGGAATGCCACTGGGGGTACTGAAATGGAGGAGAGTTGCCGCAGGAAATGGATGTTTGGAAAGCCTTGAATGTCAGGCTAAGAAGTGTTAGAGTGCCAAAAACGTTCATAGGCAAAGAAAGGGATGTGGAATCTGAAACCGTGAATTTGGGGCATCTCACTGAATTGGGGCATTTTGTTGTGGCATTGAGCGTGCTCACCAAGCATCTCAAAGCCAGAGCCTGTGGAGGGCGTGGCCAGATAGCACCAGGGTCCAGCATTCCTGCCAGTACTCTTTACTTTTCAAAGAATTTGCATGCCCTTTTCTCTCGTTTGGACTTCACAAAAGCCCCAGGTAGAAGAAGGGTGGCAGGTCTGCTACAAGGATTGCTGCCTTGTCAAGTGGCAGGCAGCAAAGACTGCCAGGAAGTGCAGATGCCAACCACAGCTACGGTGCCCAAACCCAAGCAAAAGCTTAGGAGAGGTCTTCTTGGTGAGGGAGGAGGCAGATTTGTTCCCTGGGCTGAGACCTTTTCCCTGTGCTCTGGGAGGCAGACAGTATTATCCTTTGGTTCATGATTCTCCAGTGACACCACTGAGTGGCTGCCTCCCAGGGTGGCTGCTGTGAGAGTGTGAGTCAAGGTTATTGCAAATGCCATAGCCCTTTCTGGATGTAGCACCCGGCAGTCAGTGGCCCCCTCCCATGCAGAGAGCTTGCTCCACAAAAGGAGATTTTTCTGGATTTGCCATATTGAATTCATTCTGTTCATTTCTCTGTAGGCTGCAGGGGCTGAAAACCAAATCCTACCCTCCCCAGGCTGGTTAGAAGGAAAATCTATCTTTTCTAATGGCTGCAGTCACAATCTACACCAGATTTCTCTCCATGGCTACGCTTGTAATGACAATGGAAAACAAAGGCAGGAAGGGAGAGGGGCATGGACACAGCACTTCTTCCAAGAGGCACCTGCAATTCTGTGGAGGACGCTGGCAGTGGGGAGGTAACTTTCACAGCTGTGAGAGAGTCCCTTGATGAGTGAAAGAGTTTTGACGTGCGAAATGATAAAAGAAGATGAAAGAGATCGCGGTGCCTCACTGTGTTTTCTTTGAAGAGTCACGCTAGGATTCCAGATGCTCTCCAGAGTTCTGGAAGGATGAATACAAGGGTGGGCAAGGCCTCAAAGATTTTGACAAGTTGTCCTGGGATAAGTCGCTAGTGATTGTAAACGTATCACTAATGAGAAATGACGAATGGCTCATCTGGCCATTGACCCCAGTAACAATTAATGTGTATCAACACACACTGAATTCGACAGGGTTGAATGGTGACTTCTGAAGAATAAAATCGAGTTAGGAATAACAACCGGTCGGAATAACAATAGCAAAGGCACCGAAGTTTGGAATGGCTGGGCATCAGAAAGCAGGGCAGTGCGGTTACTTCAGAGCTACTCCATGAGCCAGGCCTCTTTGACCTGATTGTTCTGACTCCAGGGCTCTCACATACCCATTCTTTGACATTTCTGTGACGAGCCCCCAGCACAGGGCCTGGCACACAGTAGGTGTTGCGCCAGTGTTCACAGCTTGCTCACACACCTGGCTCCCACTCTGTGGTAAACCCTGTGCCAGGCAGGGGAAAGATGGAAATGAATGAGACATAGTCCCTGTCCTCAGAGAATTAGTCAATTCTAAATTAGAACAAGGTGCGCAGCGTAGGAAATGTGCAAGCGAATATGGCCACCTTGTGATATTCCCTTCTAGGTGCTTCCTCATGCCTCTGGAATAACATAACCCAACGGGTGAGGCAAACGGGGATTTTATAAAGGCTGCCAACCTTTTCTCACATCAGGTCTGAGCAGGCCCAGCTGTGGAACCCGGGGTAGCAGAGTAAAGCAAAGGAGGCAAAGGCTGATGTATTGCGGAAGCCTGCGGCATGTGGTGAAAATGGTTTTCCTTTACATGCTTTATTTGAAAGACGGGCTCTTGAGACCATTTGCCTGCAATTAGAGCACGCTGCCACAAGGGGCGCCATGAAGCAGCGTGGTCCAAGCAGCCATGCTTCCCACAGGCATGGTACACTGAGCAAAGTACAGTTTTTCAGTAGTTAATTTTCAAAAGAACATAATTTTAAATTAATTGATCATAAATGAATTACACACTTAATAGGGCCAAGCCATGGTAACCTATAAATATATTGAGTGGAGAGCTGTGAATTCATCAACATTCATGTAACAAAATCCATTGTATGCCTACTAC
>RJWJ010025872.1:0-23484 GCA_004363605.1 Indri indri | reverse complement strand
TGATGGAGACAAAAAAGACATTCTCAATGTTGGGGTTGGGAACAGGAATTAACCGCAGATGGGGTGGAGGAATCGTACTGGGGTGATGGAAATGTTCTAAAACCGGATTATGGTGACAGCTGCACAACTCAGTAGATTTACTAAAAATCATTGAATCGTACACTTTAGACGGGTGAATTTTATGGTAGGTAAATTCTACTGCAATAACGCTGTTTTTAAGAATGAAAAAATTAGGAGGGGTATTATAGAAGAATGTATTATAGAAGAAGAGAACCAAAACTGTTGATAAAAACAATGCCAGTGGTTTTCTTCAACTATGGGAAATGACCTCCTGAAGACAGAGACCAGATTCCCCCCCATTTACCCACCCAAGTGACCGTTACGGCAGCCCACAGTATTTTTGCTGGTCAGACAGCTGCAGTGTCTGTTAGCACCTGATACAACCCAACGGGCTGTTTAATCAGTTCTGGTATGTCTCCTGCTGTGGAAAATAACGTGCCTGCATGAGCACCCATGTGCAGCACGGCCAGGGAGGTGGCCGGGGCTGGCACCGGCATGTCTTATAAGGCAGATATAAAATAATCCGCATCACTGATAAAACATGCCCAGTGTCACATGCTATATAAAGAGAAAAAAGGCTTGAAAGCACCCAGAATTCCCCATTGCCCACTTAAAACGCTACCATAGCAAAAAAAAAAAAAAAAAAAAAGTCTCTTTTGGTTTGCATTACACGACAGCTGCTGTTGCCATTCAAAAAAATTCTGGGGACTCTCTTGGTATAAATGGGGCAGCCTGTGTGTTCTCGGAGAATGTTCAGCTGCTTCTAATTTACTATAAAAAATAGTCAACCTTTTATGTTAGAGACCCAGTGATTTTCAGGGGGTTCAGGACCTGTCTGTGGGTGCTGGGGGAGGGGGTGTTTTTCTGTTGCTGGAGGGGCTTTTCCTGGTCACGTCAAAAACACTAACTTGGCTGAACACACAGCCCTGTGTGAGGAAACACTCAACATTTCTAGAATCTTCAGCTTGATGGAGCTAAGCAAAGTAAAAATGGGTTTGAAATTGGGGCTGCTGTGTAAATTAACCCCAAACCTCAATGTGGTCAAGTTATGGTAAAGAAGGGTGATGACGGCAAATTCCTTCCCTCCCTTTAGCTGGAAACAGGGGGCAGCGAAGAGAAGAGATCGTTTTAATCATTCTGATTCCCTCAATGGCCACACGAGAAAGGCACTTTCTTCTCTGAACAACTCTCCATCTGCTAGGTTACAGAACATTGAGATTCTGAGAAACCCTGCCCTATCCTAAGGCGTGTTACGCTGAGGGCTGAGAAGTCACACCAGCCCTGGGCAGGAAGGCAGCAGGGAGGCACGAGCCCAACAGTGTCTGGTGATGCCGTGGAGAAAAGCCACGGAAGGGATAAATAATTCTGATTATGCTCCACTCACAAACCGGAAGGGGAGGTTAGGAAAGGCACTGATCCACCTGATTAAGTCCCACATGTTCCTAGAAAACGTCATGTAGAACATTCTCTTTGGTTTCTTCTGGTCAACGGGCACCAAAAGACGTGCAGGACAGCAGAGTCTGCCCCACGAGTGTCCCATGAAACACACACGGCCATCTTACGGTGGTATCTCGCTGAGTGGGATTCGGGCCAGATACCACAATGGCTCGAAATAGAAAACAAAGCAACAAAGTTCAACTCAACAGGATGAACAGAAATCTGCCCCACTTATTCATTCTTTCCATACATGCGAATGACTTGAACTGCCCACTAAAGAGACACAGGCTGGCTGAATGGATAAATATACACAAGCCAAGTATCTGTTGTCTTAAAGAAACACATCGAGCCCACAAGGATGCATTCAGACTCAAGGTGAAGGGATGGAAAACAATATTTCATGTAAACAGAAGCCAAAATAAAGCTGGCATAACATTTCTGATTTCAGATAACTTAGTCTTCAAATCAACAAAAATAATGAAAGACAAAGATGGTCATTATATAATGGTGAAGGGTACAATTCAACAAGAAGACTTAAAATTCTAAATATTTATGCACCTAACTCAGGTGCACCCAGATTCATAAAGTAAATCCTACTTGATCTAAACAAAATGACACAAAACAACATTGTAATAGCTGAGGACTTCAACACCCCTCTGACAGAACAGGACAGATCTTACAGTGAATAAAGAAAGAAGCAATGGACTTAAATAGAACTCTAGAACAAATGGGCCTGACTGATTTACAGAACATTCTACCCAAAAGCCACTGAATATATGTTTTTCTCATCAGGTCATAGGACATTCTCTAAGACTGACCATATCCTAGGCCACCAAGCATGTCTCAATAAACTTAAAAATATAGAAATTATACCATACATCTTCTCAGATCACAGTGGAATAAAATTAGAAATCAACTCCAACAGAAACTCTCATCTCTACATAAAGTCATGGAAAATAAATAACCTTCCACTGAATGATTATTACATTAGGGAGAAAATAAAGATGGAAATCAAAAGATTCTTTGAACTAAATGATAAAGGAGACAGAAGTTATCAAAATCTGTGGGACACACCTAAAGCAGTCCTGAGAGGAAAATTTACATTCATAAATGCCTACATCCAAAAGAGAGAAAGATCACAAATAAACAATCTAATGAATTGTCTCAACTGAAAAAGGATGAACAAACTGACCCCAAACCCAGCAGAAGGAAAGAAATAACAAAGATCAGAGCAGATCTAAATGAAATCAATAATAAATATATGGAAGATTAATAAAACAAAAAGTTGGTTCTTCAAAAAAATAAACAAAATTGGCATGCCTCGTGCTACATTAACAGGAAGCAAAAAAAAAAAAAGGACTCTAATAAGCTCAATCAGGAATGAAAAAGGAGAAATTACAACTGATACCATGGAAATACAAAATATCATCTACGAATAGTACAAAAACCTCTATGCACATAAACTTGAAAATGTGGAGGAAATGGACAAATTTTTAGAAAAACACGGCCTCCCTAGACTCAATCAGGAAGAAATCGAATTCCTGAACAGACCCACATACAGTACCAAAATTGAAGCAGCAATAAAAAAGTTCCTAAAAAGATAAGTCCCAGACCAGATGGTTTCACACCCGAATTTTACCAGACCTATAATGAAGAACTGGTATTTATCCTGCAGAAATTATTCCACAACATGGAGAAGGAAGGAATCCTCCTCAACACGTTTTATGAAGCCAACATCATCCTGATACCAAAACCAGGAAAGGATGCAATAAAAAAAAAAGAAAACTACAGACCAATATCCCTTATGAATATAGATGCAAAAATTCTCAATAAAATCCTAGCAAACTGAATTCAGGTGATTATCAAAAAAATAATCCATCACGACCAAGCAGGTTTCATCCCAGAGATGCAGGAATGGTTCAACATATGCAAATCTATGAATGTAATTCACCACATAAATAGAAGCAAAAATAAAGACCATATGATCCTCTCAGTATACGCAGAAAAAGCACTTGACAAAATTCAGCATCCTTTTATGAAAAGAAGGCTTAACAAAATAGGCATAGACGGGACTTACATAAAAATGATACAAGCCATATATGACAAACACACAGCCAACATCGTACTGAATGGGGAAAAATTGAAGGCATTCCCATTTAGAGCTGGAACCAGACAAGGTTGCCCTCTATCACTGCTTCTATTCAACATAGTGCTGGAAGTCCTAGCCAGAGCAATCAGACAAGAGAAGGAAATGAAGGGCATCCAAATGGTGACAGAAGAGGTAAAACTATCACTCTTTGCTGATGATATGATCTTATATCTAGAAAACCCAAAAGATTCTGCCATGAGACTACTGGAATTGATAAACAAATTCAGCAAAGTCTCAGGTTACAAAATCAATGTACAGAAATCAGTAGCATTCCTATATGCCAATAATGGTCAAACTGAGAACCAAATCAAAGACTCATTACCCTTCGCAATAGCAACAAAGAAAATAAAATACCTAGGAATATATTTAACTAAAGAGATAAAAGAACTCTACAGGGAGAACTACAAAACACTGAGGAAGGAAATAGCAGAGGATGTAAATAGGTGGAAAACCATACCGTGCTCATGGGTCGGCAGAATCAACATTGTTAAAATGTCTACACTACCCAAAGTGATCTACAGATTCAAACAATCCCTATCAAAATACCAGCAGCATTTTTCACAGATCTAGAAAAAATAATTCTATGCTTTGTATGGAACCAGAGAAGACCCCGCATAATGAAAGCAATCTTAAGCAAAAGAACAAATTGGAAGGCATCAACTTATCAGACTTCAAGCTATACTACAAGGCTATAGTAACTAAAACAGTACGATACTGGCACAAGAATGGAGACATAGACCAATGGAATAGAGCTGAGAACCCAGATATAAAACCACCTTCATATAGCCATCTAATCTTTGACAAAGCAGACAAAAACATACACAGGGGAAAAGAATTCTTATTCAATAAATGATGCTAGAAAAATTGGATAGCCACACATGGAAGACTGAAACAGGATCCGTACCTTTCACCTCTCACAAAAATCAACTCATGGTGGATAACAGACTTAAACCTAAGGTATGAAACTATAAGAATTCTAGAAGAAAAATGTTGGGCAAACTCTTATAGACATTGGCCTAGGGAAAGAATTTATGAAGAAGACCCCAAAGGCAATTACAGCAAAAACAAAAATAAATAAATGAGACCTAATCAAATTAAAAAACTTCTGCATAGCCAAGGAAACTATCACAAGAGCAAACAGACAACCTACAGAATAGGACAAAATATTTGCATGCTACATATCCAATAAAGGGCTAATAACTATAATCTATATAGAACTCACAAAAATCAGTAAGAAAAAAATCAAACAACCCTATCAACAAGTGGGCAAAGGACATGAACAGAACCTTTTCAAAAGAAGACAAATGGCCAATAAACATGAAAAAAATGCTCAACATGTCTAATCATCAGGGATATGCAGATCAAAACCACAGTGAGGTATCACATATCTCCAGTGAGAATGGCCTTTATCAAAAAGTCCCAAAACAATAAATGTTAGCATGAATACAGAGAGATAGGAACACTCATACATTGTTGGTGGGACTGCAAACTAGTGCAACCTCTGTGGAAAGTAATATGGAGATACCTCAAAGAGCTACACATAAAACTGCCATTTGATCCAGCAATCTCATTACTGGGCATCTACCCAAAGGAAAAAAAGACATTCTATAAAAAAGACATCTGCACTCATATGTTTATAGCAGCACAATTCACAATTGCAAAGATGTGGAAACAACCCAAATGCCCATCGATCCATGAGTGGATTAATAAAATGCAGCATATGTATACCATGGAGTTCTACTCTGGCACAAAAAACAATAGTGATCTAGCACTTCTTGTATTATCCTGGATAGAGCTGGAAGCCATTCTACTAAGCGAAGTATCCCAAGAATGGAAAAACAAGCACCACATGTACTTACCATCAAATTGGTATTAATTGATCAACACTTATTTGCACATACAGTAGTAACATTCACTGGGTGTTGGGCAGGTGGGGGGAGGAGGGGATGGGTATACACACATCTAATGGGTGCTGTGCCCACCATCTGGGGGACGGACATGCTTGAAGCTCTGACTCAGGTGGGCAAAGGCAATATATGTAACCTAAACATTTGTACCCTGTAATATGCTGAAATAAAAACTAACAAAATTAAAAAAGACTTTTGAAGACAAGTAAACATCCCAAGTGCTCACGTGGCATGCCAGAATGGCAGTGACTATCTGCACTCTCAGAGGCTATTTCAAATCTCTTCTTTAAGTACAGCAATGAAATACGACAGTGTTGGAGACCCAACTGCTCCCATGGAGCTGAGATTCCAAATTGTTCTTCAGTTACTGGAAAAAAAAAAAGACAGTGGCTGAGCCTATGTCCTTGTGAGTCAGTCCTGCTTGTTAACTGGGAGTTCTCCATGGTAATGTCTGTACAGAGTACTTTGTTAAGGAAAGGAGACATGATAAAAACGTGTTAATTTAAAGGTTACCTATACAGTGTTAAAACTCTACAGCAAATGCAGTGATTGTTTAGTCTTAGAACAACAACAGATTTGCCAGGGGAGAGAGGAATATTTTATCACTGAAATGTTTTAGGATTGCTGGCTCTGGGTAGTAATAAAAAAACAGATCAACTTTCAGTTGTATAGTACAAATGGTTTTTATAAATGCTTGATAGCTCATGGGTCCCCAAATCTCCTGCGCTGGGGCAGGGTCCTGAGGCTGCAATTACTGTGAGGAGGGACCAATGGCATCCCCTAACCCCTAGCGTCACTTTCATACTTCCCCACTGTACCCCATTCTTATCTGGATGGGGAGGAAGAAAGATGAAGGAAGAAGGAGGAGAGAAGGAGACAGAGAGGCCTTCAAGCCACCAGGGGCACCAGGACGACAGCCCACAGTTGCATGCTGGACATGAGACAGCCCTGTCTTGCAAAGCATCCCGGGCAGCCCTGTCATGGGATATTCATCTCTGCAAGGTATCCCTTTAGCACCAGATGCCCTGGAGAGCGGCTAGGCTGCTCGGCACCCGAGAGTATGGTGGGTGCCCCAGAGCTCTGGCCTGTTCAGGACCTGCCTCGCCTGCCAGCTGCTCCTCTGGGGCCCCCAGTCACACCCAGGCAAGGCAGGGTCTCAGGGCTGGCCATGTCTGCCCCCCGGCTCCTCGGAGGGGCAGGGAGCACCCATGGGACTGGTGGAGAGTGGGTGAGGTGGAGGTGTGGTTGGAGGGTCCCTGACCTCATGAGCTTCCTCCCGCTCTTGACATGGGCGTGACCCTCTTGATAAGCCTCTTGCACCCCTAACTCTGTTTCTGCTTCTGTAGAACATGCCCGGACAATACTACATGGGGGCAATGGCCCTCTGGGCCGTCACCTCATTGGGTAGACTTTTCTATGGACAGGTTCCTGGAGGCACCCAGTGCAGGGTGGCTCCTGTCTCACCTCCTGAGAGCCCTCCCCTTCTGTCCTCACCAGGAACCTCAGATCCAACCTCCTGCTTCCAGCCTCTTGCCTCCTGTTGTTCCTGCACAGACAGGTCCTTGGCGGTTTCCAAGCCTCCCCGGGCCCACTCTTGGTCTGTGTCTTTACTCATAGGCCGCCAACTCCCAGATGTTCTGACCCTTCTTCCAAATCCATTCTCCCCACCCTGGGCACTCTCCACCGAGCACCCTTGGTCCTCTCTGCCTGTGCATTGGGCTTCCACGCTCAGCATCTGCTACAGAATATTCAGGAGTAACCACCTTCTCTCCCCAACGCCATTAAACAGTCTCTGAGGACAGGGCTGCCCTACTTAGTTATTCTCCTCCCTCCCAGCCACCTGCACATTGCCAGCTCTGCCCTCACCACGAGCCATGGGCACCACGCCTGAGGCACTGCAGATGATGCCCTCAGCCTGGCCTCTCAGGAGGGCACAGTCTGTAGCAGATGCTTGGACACCACCTAACCCGGATGATCTTCCCTTGGAGGGTGTCATTCTGCAGACAGGTCACCAGGGAAAGCACAGACCAGTGGAGCACATGGACACAAATGGTTCTAGATGCTTTCTAAAGATGAAAGCTGTGAGTCATAGGCAAAGCTGCAAATAGCACATTTCTGGAGCAACATGTGTAGGAGAGACTCCCCACTCAGACCCACTTTTAGTATCTGCTTGTTGACACTCAGATACTTCTTGGAAGCTGGTGGCACTTCCTCCATCCTACCACCAAGGGCCCAGCCCCACCCATGTAAGGCAGTCACCCTGGCGGCCATGTCACACAGGCTCCCCTGGGAGACAGAAGGACACAGCACGGGGCATGTCCACACTGCCCCCTCCCCACCGGCTTCCTCACCAGACTACTTAGAGACCACCTTGCCCAGGTCCTGCTGGCACCACCACCATTGCCCAGCCCTACCCCTTGGCCCCAGGCCCAGAGTGAGCTCCTGCTGGTCTCCGCTTGCTCTGCCCTGCATGGCTGCTTCCCTCGTCTCATCCTTGACAAGTGTCCTTCATTTGAGCTATTTGAGCTGAACTATTTCCTGCCAGGACCCTGGTACCAGGGGATGGAAGACAGTTCTGCCTTAGCCATTCTGCATGATAACGACGCCTTCTTGCACTAGCATAGCAAATCTCTGAGCAAGTACCCTGCTGGACATCTGGCGCTCCTCAGCTTGCATAAGGAGGGAACCTTGAGAACAGAGAGCTGTCTGCTAACTGCGCCAGACACTGAGCCCCCCGGCCCTGCACACAGGAAGTTCTGTGTGCCTGCAAAGGGCATCACGGAGCCCAGGACGCCCCAGTGCTCAGCCTGTTACTGCAGGCTGACCAGAAAGGTCCAGCTAGAGGTATGTGTGGTGGCCACAGTGCACACGAGAAGGCTTTGGTTGCACAAAAAAATGAATCACCCCGTGCCACTCCCCATCTTCCACCTTTATCTCCCCACAAACGACGAGGCCTCTACTCTGACGCAAACACACTCCCAGCAAAGGCCTTCGACTCGCCACGTGATTGTCAGCATTTCACGCTTCGCCCTCCCTGCGGTACTGGCGTTTCCAAAGGCCCAGGGAGTCTCAGGCACAACTGGCCTGGGACTGAGGGGTCAGACTGCTTGCATGCCAACCCCGACCTGACTGCTCTGTGGCTGTGAGACTAGAACTCAGTTTCTTCATCTGAAAAACGAGGATGAGAGTAAAACCGATCCCACAAGATCATCGTGAGGACGTGATTTCAAAAGGAAAAGTCTCAGTGCCAATTTTCGTCACAAATTAATGCTCAGTGCTCATTAGGTGGACTGTCCTGTCATCCGGATGGGAGGTCTTCCAGGGTCAGGAGGGTCCCTCCCAGACACAACACGCCACCCAGGAAGGCAGACCCCAGCCATGCCTTGTGCCACCAGACAGGGTGCCGTCTGGCCCTGCTCATCCCTTCTGGGGAGTTTCTTCCACGGCAGTCTAGAGCAGAAGTTCCCCACATGAGTGGGCTGCCTCCTCCGGGACTTCCCCAAGGTATTCCAGAGAACCAGGATCCTCTGGGGCCTCAGCCAGGCCCACAGGGTTATGACTCCCAGGCCTTTCTGGTCACCAGTCCAGGGCCTCGGATCTCGCATCTGCTGAAATGCCACCTCCGTCCCCAACCAGCTCCTCAGTCCTGGGAGGACCTGGAGGGTGATGGGAAGGGGTGTCCTCTGTGCTGTGGGACAGTGACTATCAAGTCTGAAACAACTTCAGCCCACCCCTGCAGCCCCCTCTCAGACACACCCGAATCTGCGAACAGCCAGGAAACGGTTCCTGTCTTCTCACAGCTTCCTGCCCTTCCCTCTGTCACCACATCGGTGCGGCGTCACACAAAACCAGGAATGCCAGCAGCTAACCCTTGGCATGTGGCAGGCCCCTCTCCAGACGCTGGTTCTGAGGAAGCCCTGCGCCTCCAGGGCCTGTCTCCATAAAAGGCGCACCCTTTGTAAAGCAGAAGGTGACATTTCTCTGATACACGTAGGGGACCTTATGATTTTTATTCTCCAAGAAGTCTCCCCATCAGTGCCTCGGGGAAACCCAGAGCCGCCAACAAGCAGCAAACCTGCTCACCAGCGAAGTATGGTTCCTGTTTGTGCCAATCTGGCTGCTTCTGGGGGTGGATGCCTGGGGCTGAGGGCAGGGCCCTCCCATGCAGAGAGGGGCCTAACTTTTCATCTCTGGCATGTTCTGTTCACGCGCAGCGCCTGCCACTAACGTGCGTGGCTGGGGCCACTGCAAGCTGACGCATTCCTTGGGCCAAGCTGGGAAGATGGCAAGTGCTGGGATCGGCACTTCTCCAAATGTATCTCCCAACGACATTGTTCCTTGAGGGAATAAATTGTCGACCCAAAGAGAAGCCAACCCGCCCCACCCCCACCATCTGGTTTTCTGAATCAGGCCTTTGCACACAGGACATGCACAGGTACGAGCCCATCCAAAACATTTCTTCTACTGAACCTACCTCTAAAGCAATAGCCCTTTCCACATGCAGTTAGAATATTGAACTGCCTATACTTTCAGGCACCTGCTAACATAGCTCCCTCCTGGCACCTAACTCTAATACCTGAACTAGAAGCTTCAGTTACTGTGAACTACTAACTCTCCATGATCAACTGTTTGCGTAGAGATCTGGAGCAAAATAAACCCAAACTTGCAGATGCTCAAACACACGCTGGCAAATCTTGTCCTGATGGAAAGAGGCGCAGACGGAGCACGTGCAGCCTCCAGGCAGGCGGCACTCTGGCTGGTGAGCCCGAGCTGCACACAGAACACTCGCTGTGACACCGCAGGGCTCAAAGCAAGCCGTGCCCGAGGTGGACGGACACTGCTGCATCTGAGAAGGGAATGGAGCCTCCCAGGACAAGTCAGAGGCAGTTGGGGTTTTTTGCTTTTTCTATTTCTCCCTTTCTCTGGGCAATAAAAAGGAAAGGGAAGAGGAACTGCCTTCTGCAGTCTTGGTGATTTCTTGTTAAGTACACATATAAATATAAGCATGTTGAAAGCACATTCTCAATAAAATTATTAATAACTCAGGATGGGAGGAGCCATCTGATGTGGGATCACAGGGCGTGATTCTTAGTGTGTTCCCTATTTTTATGACTAGAGGCTGGTGTGCAGAGTAGTGTTTTGTGACCAGCTGGCTGTGCAGCATGGGCTTGGACATTTCCTTGGGCACTGCCAGGTAGCTGCCTTCTGAGCCACCTGAGCTCAGCACGCTCCCAGATGTTATGCATGCGACACCCCTGGGGGCTGAGGAGTGCTTTGAAATAAACTATAGACCAGCCGAACACAGGCTGTGTGTGCGGGTGCACACACACTGCCCGATTGCCAGAACCGCGGCTGTCTCGTGCACAAGTCACACGAGGCCCCAGAAGCTGGAAGTAGGTTCCCTGCTGAGACGAAACCAGAAAGAACCAGCACCATAAACTAAAAATGTCACTAGCAGAAACCCAGGGAATGGCGTCAACGGCACCGAGGAGACCTGAAAATGCCCAAGTTTAAGGAAGCTGCTCTGAAAAACACAACTTGAGTGAAAGAATCACTTCGGCCAGACAGTCGGTAAAATGAGTAATCTGCCCAGGACCCAGCAAAGGTGGCTTCAGGGAGCAAGCAGCCCTGCCCAGCCGGGGTTGGGTGGGGACAGAGCCCGGGGATGCCATGGGCCACATGAGCCCCGTCTGTGTCAACAGTGCTCTGGCCAGGGGATGTGGCAGGTCAGGACACAGCCCCCCGTCCTCAGCTCCACGTCCCGGCCTTCCATGTTCCCTGCACAGTGCCCAAGGACTAAGTCGACCTCCCCAAAATCTTGATGATAGAGGAAGAGAGCTAGCATGGTCAAGAGATTTGTCTTTGGTAAGCCAATATTTTATCCTTCACAGTAATTAGGAAATAGGAAATTTGAATGCCATTAATATGCTAATTTCCATGAGTCTGGTCCCTGGGAGTGTGTCCTGGGTACAGGGACAAACTCGAGCACCTTATCTGAGCACTGGGTTACACGGAGGCACACACCCCTCGGAGGCCCCAGATCTGAGGCCCAGCCAACCCCTGCCAAGGCATGTCCCTTAAATCCAACATTAGCATCGCAGAGGCACGCACACCGCCATTCACGGCGGGAAGACGCTGACACAAGAGCCACTGTGTCGGGAGCGAGATCCCAGAGGGCAAGCAGGCTGCCAAGCCTCACTCTTCCACATTCGATATGTCACAGAGAACACCTGCTGTCCCTCCCCACCCTCCAGTCCACTCGCCTGCTTGAACCCTCTTCAGGGCGCCTTCTCTCACCTGGATGGTCGCAGCAGCTGCCTCCTAAGTGGCCCCAGGGTGCAGCCCTGTCCTGCACCGGTACCCGAGTAAGGCTGCCACCCACACATCCATCACGCCTCCTGCTGGCCAGCGCCGTGCAGCCAGCCCCAGGTGTCTGCACAACTGCAGCTATGCGGCTTACAAGGCTGCACGCTCCGGGGTCAGACCTCTGGAAACCTGGCCTCTCCTTTCTAAGCTTGCTTAGCTCCAAGGGCTGGTGTGAGGCGCAGGTCCTTGGCAGACCACACCTGGCTGTGACTACGAGCTACCTGGCTGGCCAGGCCCTGCTGTGTCTGCAGCCTTGCTGGCACAACGCCATCGCCGCCAGGCTCCGTGGCACTGGCTTGCGTCCTGCAGAGTGGGTCACACTCCCCAGCTCCGAGGTCTCCTGTGCCCGCAGGCTTCCCTGCACCGGCCATGCCTGGACTCTCTTTCATCCACTGCCCAGCTCCTTCTATTAGTACGACTCACGCTGCAGGTCTCACATTCGGTATCACTTTTCTACACCACCTTTCTAAATGCTCCTGCCTCCAAGACTGGGTGTCTCTCCACCTCCCCGCTCCAGGGCATGAAGGGCAGCTGTAACAGTCTTTACCACGCTACTCTGTAAGTGACCATTTTCCTAACTGCCAACTCTACCAGGCCGCAGTCTGAAAACCAGGATTGTGTCTGAGTCCCGGCTGGGACCCCACAGCACCTGCTGTGATGAAGATAGATCTGTCCCGTGAATGGATGAATAAATGAAGGAGAAGTGCGTGCAGGTGACCCAGGTAAGTATCCTCTGTTTGTCGGCTGTGCTTCTGGGTTCCAGGCTAGAAAAGATCTGTGTTCAAAGAAAACTGCAGAAAAAGCAGTCTAAGGAAACTGCCCTGAGCCACGACCGGCCTCATCTTACACAGCAAGGTCTCCAGTTCCAGTGTGGCCCACGAGCACCTGGTCTGGTCACAGACGGAAAAGGGACCTCTGGCTTCTAACACCGAAGTGTGATCAACACCATCTCAGAATGGCCCTGAGCTTCCAGGTGAGGTCGGGAATTGACTGCCACTCCATGGTGGCACAAACCAACTCCCCAGACAGACGGGAGTTCCTGGTTTCCGCATGCTGCCCCCTCGGCAGGGCGCCCTACAGACCCCTGAGCTTGGAGCACAGGATGACTCCACCGGCTCCTCCACACACAGCCAGCAGCGTCTCCCTCACTGATTTGGGACAGAAAGATCCAGCAGGCCCAGGTTCCAGCGGTGCTAACATTTTCAGTTTGAAGTGTATTTCTTGGCCTCTCTGAGCTGTGAGTCAATGAAGTAATGCCTTCTCCACAGGTTCATGAAGCTGAGGGGTGACGTTTTGGGACCTGCAGAGCACCACACGATTATGAGATGATCGGTGTTGGTGTCAGATACGGTAAGAAATGGCAGAAATGACGTCTGGCCTTGAGGATGGGTGACCCTCTCAGGCTACCGCTGTTGCTCAAAAATCAGTTTTCCTGCTGATGCCACTGCCTCACGCCCCGGTGCACCCAGGGAGGTCCTCCTGAGACTCCTGGGGCCTGGCCGCTGCCTCCGGAGTGGGCCCCACATCCTCGCAGGCGGTTTTGGGAGACACATCCTGGGTGCCTTGGTTTGGCACATGAAAACTCTCAGAGGCACCTGAACAGGGTTACCTGTGCCACACCAGGCGTGCGTGTGGAGTCAGGGTAAATATTTTCATGCCCAAGGTATTCTTGTTGCCTGAAACTGACCAGGGTGTCCCCTGACACCCATCGGGACTGCTGCCTGCACAGGGGGCTCTCTTCACTCCTCCCCTGAGCCCAGGCCAGGTGCTCCCAGGCATCAGAGCCTACGACGTCTGCACCCCACAGTCGGAGGCCTCATCTATTGGTTCCTGAGTTCACCCACCTTTCATTCAAGCCAAACTTATCCTTAGAGTAAAAAGTTAAATTTCCTTCCTCTCCCACTAGATTTGGACAAGAAAAATTTAGAAACCTGACTTAAATTGCTCTTCAAGTTGGTTTGTGTTCCTTCAAATTCAGAGCTGGATATGAATCAGAATAACCATGTTCGAGAACGTGCAGCCGACATTTGTGGCACGCCTGGGCCACGTACTTCTGTCGAATACAATTCCAGGGGTGCAGAGCATTAGTTCCCACTCTGTGCAGGCAAAATGTGACTCTGAATTTCTTTCACCTCACATTAGTGATCAATTTTTCTTTCATAAAAGACATTAACTCGCCTTTCCCAGCATCTGCTGTACCACTTGCCAGAGGAAAGCAACAGCCTCTCAAGTACAGCCAGGAGGCAGGCTCCACCCTGGCCCTGCAATTTCTCACGGCAGGAAGGTCTGCAACCGTCACACCCCAGCTAAGGAAGAACGCATTGCACACGACGTTAAACTTTGCCAAGGTGCCTTTTATTAACAAGAATGTGTAGCTTTTGGTAAATTCCACCATGAAGAACACAAACCATGGCCAAAACACACACCAAGAGGTATTTCCCAAGCTGGAGAATTTAAGAACATGTGGGCAGAGTTTACGCAGTACGATCATCGGGTGCCAGGTTCCTTGTTGGGTTCCTTGGTTCATGAGATGTGATCAGGGTTACTAAACAGTAACTGAGACAGCACGATGAGGCTCTAAGATCGACTGTCAGGCATCAAAGTACAGAAATCGCCACAGCAGTGGAGTTAAGGTGAAAGTATTTCCTCTTGCTAAAGACTGTCCTTAGTTCTCAACATACTACAACATGATTATACATGTATTCGGTTTAAAATGAAAAACAAACATGTTTACAAATCACTTCTGTCTACTTAAAAATAAACCCCAGGCTGCTTTTCTTTTTGGCAGCCCCGTCCTAAACTCTGTGGCTTTGCAATATTTCAGAAACTTCAGGTACATTACAGTCTTCTAAGAAAGGCCCAGTTCTTCAGAATTCGTGGAGCAGCTGTGAAGAAAGAACATCACTGGCAGCAAATATTAAAACATTTTAAGACCTACAAGAATACATTTGGAGGTTTGTAAAAGTGCACATATTTAAGCATTCAAGCTAATATCCTAAATATTTTTTTCTCTTAACATACTTACATTTCTTTTTGGTTTAGGGAAAAGTGTCTTTATAGGCAAATTATTTGAGCTGCTGATGGATGACTGCACAGCCACGTCCCCTCTCTTGGCATACGTCCAGGGCCTGTGCGTGTGTGCAGGGCCAGGCAGCTCTGTTCTTCCGCCCCCAAGGAGCTCACCTGTGACATACCCTCTACACGCACAGGGGCACTGCTCTTCTTATCTGGGGGTTCTTTGTGGTGGAATTCGGAGAAACTGGGTGGCAACATCTTTTTAGGGAGAGGGCAAGTGTATTTTTTCATTCGTGTGGCTCTGAGTGCTTAAGAAATTTGAGTTGGTACAAAGGATGGGACCACCGAACTGTGTGCAGCATCCCGGGATGTGCTGCCCCAAACTGCAGATGCTCTCACAGCTGGAACGTGTAATTTTCGCACCAGAAAGCATTATTGGAGCCCACATTGGAAATTTTTAAGTAGCTCAATTATATGACTGCCTTTCCCTTTGGCTTCAAAAGCAATCAGTCATGAACAAACATTTTCAACCATGAGGCAGAGTTGACCGGAGTAACAGAAAACACCATTACAAAAAACATTTAATGAGGTAGCTGAGATCAAATATCAAACCCACAGCACACACCAAGAAGCTTAATAAATGCTCAGGCATTTTTAAATGCAAACCGCCATAGTGCCTGAGAAAGGCTCTTTCTTCCCAATTCCTGCAGGTGCATGCGAACCTCCAGAAGGGCCCCTGGGAAGGGAGGACGGCGAGAGGCTGGTGGGAGTGGTGGGGAGCAGAGAGGAGGGCCCTCCAGTGCACGCCGGCTTTGGGGGAGGTGCTCCTGCTACCACAAGCCAGATGCAGCCAGTCCCAAAGAACAGACACCCAGGAGAACTCAGGGCATGACGGGCTGAAAAGGTGCCTTGACTCGAAGCAACAGGGAACCCATGGGCTGGCGCACCCACACTGGGTCGAGGCAATGGTCAGAGCAGCCCCCACAACACACACACTTTCTAGGGCCCCGGAACCACCCTCGCTCTGGAGGAGTCTAATCCCTGCTGCCCCTGCCGCATCACCCTGGGTTCTGGGAGAGGCCTTGCTGGTCCCGTGAGTTCTCCTCACTGTCTGCTCATGGGCACAGGCTGCTCCTTCGCTGAGCAGCTTTTCAGAGATCAAATGCAAATGCCTTCCATGTGGAGTCTTGGACAGAGGGAAAGGTGGCTATCAATCCTGGCAGCACGAATTTTGTGACCTCTGGCAATGTGAAAGACTTCACAAACACATGCGCACACACGTGTGCACACTCGTGCACACATCATGACACATACACATATGCAACACTCACGCACTCACACGGCAGTGCGACGCAGCCCATCATCCCGGGCACAGCAAGCAGAGGCGAGGCGGGCAGGGCAGGGCTGGCAGGAGTGGAGGGGCCGGAGTGGGGCGGGGCTGGGCAGGGGCACCTGGGAAGGAGCCCAGAGCGCTCCACCTGGCCCTGGCCACCTGCCTTTCCTGTCCTCGTGGAGGGGGCAGTCAGGCACCACCGCACTGCACTGCCCTGGGGGGGAACGCACCAAAGACAAGCAGTGGGAAGGAAGGAACCAGATCCCGGCATCAGGTCTCCGTCGTGTAGTTACTGTAGGCCAGAGGGGGCAGGACCGGAAAGCTGCTCCACCGCCGCGCGCCAGGCTGGGACTCCACGCGCCCTTGCTCTTTATATTTACCCAGAATGTTTCTGGCTTCTTCTGCATCCCGCAGAGGGCTCTCTCCATACTCTTCCTTCAGCCACTGCCGGTACTGGGGGGTTGGAAACAGACCCCGAATGTCACACACACACAGACACTCCGGCTGCCGTGTAGACTCTGACCTACTCATTCATGGCAGAGGTCTTGCCACACAAACAGGGAAATAAACTGGCATTGGGCAATTGCAGCTCTGTGGTCAGCCCGCCAGTGCCAAGCAAGAGAAACAACTGCTTCTTCAGGGCTTTGGCCCGAGGACATGAAAATAAGCCAAACCAAGAACATGGTCCTTCACCCAACGGGAGGGAAACAAAAGCTAATAGGGGAACCAGGCACAAGGAAAACGACAAAGGGTGAGATCCTGTGGCCGCAGCTGGTTCACAAGGGACCCGTGACAGCTTCTGAGGGGATGTGGGTGGGCACCCTTGGACCCGACGTACCCTGGGGGCCTCTTCAACTCCAACGTCCATGACGCTGGGTGTGTACGGAAAGACTGAGGGCTCAGACGCAAGGGCAGCGGCCTGCACCTCAGAAGTCCTCTAAGGATTGCTTACCTGGTGAACTTCATGCTTCTCGAACTCCTGAAGCTGCCTCTGGAAGCCGAGGTTAGGGTTGGCGCAGGATCTACCCGCACGCACAGTGTGCAGGGCGTCCTCCCAGCCAAAGTCGGTGACGGTCATGATGTACGCGATCACCAGCGTCACGCTCCTGGAGACCCCGGCCAGGCTGCAGGGCCAGGAGAAACAGGTGTACAAGGGCAACTTCAGATCCCCAGGTCCTTCTCCCCAACCATTTGCAGCAGGAGACTCTAGACACTTCGTTTTAGGAATCCTTCCCACTGGGCATGGCAAGCATGCTACCAGGAAGTCACTCGAAGCATACCAGCTTCCCTTGACTTCATGACACCAGAATCTCAGGCCTTCTTTGGCTGTTTTTGCCTTGATTATTGATCTTCTACGGGATATGGCTCCTGATGCCTTAGCTTGATGAGTCTCCATTGCTCCTAAACCCTTGCTCAGATATTTCCCATTTTCTCAGACAGATAAACTGACATACACAAAGGGAAATCAACGCTTCTAAGATCAATGCAACAAATCCATTTGTAACCTGTATTAGCTTAGAACGCTTCATGTTTTTTAAAAGTCTGGTTTTCTTAACTACACGAGGGCTGGATCTATAATTCTTAAAGCCCGTGAAATACAGAAGCCCCTATCAAACCGTACTTTTGTGATTTTTTGACATAAACAAGCAGAATACCAGGCAAGCACAGTCTGCGTGTCTGCAGGCAATAAGGTGAGTCGCTTCCAGCAGGCTGAAGAAGGTGCCAAGTTTAAATGCCTATGCGAATTAGGGCTGTTGCAGAAAGGCTGCGCTTCCTCACAGAGTGTTCCAGCAACAGTTTAAGATGCGGAAGTTCAGCAAATCTCTCACTTTCAGAAAAGCCTATCTTCATTCAGATATACACAACTGTATGAGTTGTGAATTCCTAGGATATCAGGCCTGCCCACATTTAAATATAAATATTAATAATATAAAATCCCTACTCTCAAGTAGCTGCTCTTCATGAGGGCTTTACATCAGAAATACTGAGGGAGCTTTTAAAAGATAGCTCCTATGGGGCTGCAGCCCAGAGATTCAAGTTCACCAGGGGTGGGAGAAGCCCAGGGGCAGGAGCTTTAGAACTTCCCTTTAATTGGCTCCAATTAACCCCCTGAAGGGCTTTAAAGTCAAATGTAAATAAACATTAAATTCCTACTATTTGCATTTATTACACTCCCTACTCCTTAAAAAAGTGAAGTCAGAAATCACACTGTTTCGAGAACTGTATAACCATAGAACACCATTCTCAAAGCAACCGACCTACCTACCGAGTGTCCCCATCACAGGTTACTGGCCCTCAGAACACACTACGGTTTTCATAAGTGCTTTTTCTGGACATCGTGCACTGGGTCCCCTCTGTCCGGCAGGGCTGCCACTAACCTTAGCAGCCACACGCCCCAGGAGTTATCACTTCCCATGGCCAAAGAGCTTACGCTGCAGAGCAACTGCTTTGGAGAAGCCAAAAGGCTGTTACGCTTTAACTAATGTCACACCTCATTCAGGACAGAGCGGGGACGTGTCCAGCCTGCACTGTGATAAACAGCAGAGCCCGACAAATTAGCCATGCTATTAGTTTGATTATTAGCGGTAATAAAACTGATGGCCAACATTTGCTGAGAATTTACTATGTGCCAGGTACACTGCCAAGAGCGTTCAATCTAAAGCATCATCCTTGGGTTAGTCTTCTTTTCACAGTGTGTGTGTGTGCACGTGTACATATAAATACATATCCACACAAAGCATAGCAAAATGCAGGTAGACAGCTGTCAATAAACTGTTTAATTCTAAGAGTATTAATCCATTTTTCAAAAGTGAAGCTGTAAGCCAAACACACATAAAAGCCCCAGCCTGTGAATTGGGGGGAGAAATGGTCATTTTGTTATTACGTGATGCGTCGCTAAACACTCACAGCTGCAATGAAAACTCTCCTGAAAGAAACGGTGTTTTCAAAAAGCCACTGAGGTTTTAGGGATGGAGCCCGCAGAATCTGCACCTTCTGTAGGAGGCTGTGCTCAGGAAATGCTAGAAGCAGCAAGGACAGTAACCTTGATAGTCCCTGCAGAAATCCCAGCAGTGGGTGAAATGAAGCAAACAGTTAACGTTTCTCTTAATAAAAGTGAGCGATGACCAACAAAGGTCAGGGGAGAGGAGAAGTGTGTGTTCGAGACCCAGAACTTAGAGAAAACTATCAGGAGATGAAATAATTAATCATACCACAGGAGACACTTGATGAGAAATCAAGCTGACCAGAACATGCTGAAGTATTACTGAGCAGGAGACGCACGTACCAGTGTACAAGACAGCCCTCCCCGCGGAGTCGGCACTCGTGAATGAATTTGATACTCTCTTTGAAATGTCTTGTCCTGGGGGAAGAAAAAAAGAGAGAAGTGACATCTCTCTACTCAATGTATGATGAAAAGAAAAATCCAGTTGAGGTTTCTTGAAAGGTCTCTGAGTTCCACACCTTCAAAACCTGGTCACACTGTCTGGGGCCAGAGCCGCCTCGGCCTTAGAATCCGTCACTCAAACACGGAGGTCTGGGGAAGGCTGCCGACCGTCTGGAAATTTTGGAATTTCTCCGTAAGGAAGCCCTAAAACACACAGTTCCCACGGGCTGGAGCTGGGGAGGGGCTCTGCTCAATCTGAGCACCTTGGCGCTCATTAGCACCCGGGACCCTCAGCCCAGCTGTGGACGGGGCACGGCACCGTGACCCAGGGGAGGCGGCGCCAGTGTGGTTGTAAAAGCTACTTTACTTCTGACAGTCTGTGACACCTGAACGCACTCTCCTAGACTGGTCTCCTTGGACTTTGGTGTGGTCCTGTCTGCATGTCATCGTCATCAGAGAAAATGGGAATTCTGGCTCCGATCCCTCCTTGCCACTTACTGGCTGTGTGGCCTCCGGCAAGTCACTTATCTTCTCACTTATAAAGTGGGGCTGATGCCTTGCGAGGTGAACAGGGTAGTATACGCCAATATGCTCTGCAAACTCTAAAGTCCTAAATGATGACGAATGCTGCAATCCTTCCTTCTTCTCACCCTTAGCTTTTTGGTTTTTGGACCACACCTTTCTCTCACTCAGCCATAAGCGTTCAGGGAGAGCCACATGTATGGCCTTGGGGCGTGGCCCCAACATACAAGACCAGGCAGGAGTCAAGCCCACTTTGACAAGTTCCCACGTGCCCCTCATGTCGCTTGGACTGTGTTCTGAACTGGTTTGTGGGTTAAGTACAGGTACGTCCGGAGACAGACAGGGCATGTGCTTCTCTGATATCTTCTACCTGGAATGGCTGATAAAGCAGCAAAACACTAACAGTCGCCCATGGACTAAATTCACTTCCCTATAAACTTCCCTATAAACACTGACTGAGTATTGACTTATCAGGAACTCTGATTATCTGTTAAGACATTCACAGATGAATATGATGTAGTTCCTGATGGCAGAATTCTCAGGCAAGTAGATTTAATAAGAATGGGAAATTCAGGCATGGCATAACAAACTCATTTGTGTATTGACTGCAGAAGAAACTCAGGCCAAACTGTATGTGCTCAGTGAGATTAGGACAGGTAGGCAGCAGGAAAAATTGTGCAAATGTGTATACCTGGGTTCTGCCACGAACCACAAGACCAACCAACCCAAGGGCTCCAGACTCTCACCCAAAGTCCCTAACCAGCACAACATTGCAAGACCTGCTTCTGTTAACTTTCTCAGGGACAAATGCCCCCAGATGTAAACTTATAAGGTGGCACAGAGAACTGCAACTCTTCTCCCAAACACTGGCTTGGTACACAGCAGCCAAGAAAGCATTCTTGCAGTAATCCTGAAATCCGAAGTGTCAGTGCTGAAAGAGACCTCAGAGCAGAAGCCCGGTGCAGCTGGGTGCACCGAACGGTGGGGCAGGAGCCTGGGCCCCGGCGGGGGCTGCAGGCTGAGGGCAGGCTCGGTGCTGGGGAGCTCTGCCTGCCAGGTGGAACCAGCTGCCTGGAGTTGGCAGCAGAGTCTCCTGGTCTGAAAGTGTTAGAACCATGGCAAGACATGGTCAGCTGCACTGATTTTGTTTGGGGCAGCAAAGCGCCTGACCCTCGGAATCACCTGTTCTCCTCTAGCTCTGGCCAAGGAGTAGTAAAAGGAAGGCTATGGGTAGGGACTTCTGGAAAAGCTTCCCCTTCCTGAACACAAGGACGCCGGGGGTTGGGAGTGAGGCCCCGCTCAGAGCCACACTAGCCGCTGACAAATGTCTCTGTCCCTTCGACTGTCAGATGCTGTATTCTGCTGCTTAGGACCAATGTACTCTACCTGACTTCAGCAACTAATTCAACAATTTGTAAGACCCTGAGCCAACCCGTCTGGCCCAGAAATTCCGCCAGGCTGCCAGTCTGCAACCCGCCTCACAGTCTGTGCAGGGCAGCCCGCCCTGCTTACAGGGCACGGTGCACGGCACAAGGGTCAGGGGTGTGAGCGGCCGGGCCGCAGACTCAGGAGCATGTCAGGCCGCCTGGAACCCAGGGCTCCCTCCCAACTGCAGGCTGGTGCTCAGGCTGGCACAGCGGAGCAGCTGGCTGTGGGGGCGCACTGGACAGCACGCTCCGTAGTCCGCCAGGCCATCCACACTGTGGCCCCCACAGGTGCCTGAGAGTCTATCCCCCGCTGCAGCACACGCTCTTGCCTGCTCTTCGTGGTCTGCTTTTGGTAGAGGAGAGTTGCTGCAGCAGCCAGAAAAGCAAAAGCAAATCTAGAAATGAATGCTAACCACCCGAGTAGATGAATGACACAGGGCACCTCCAAACACACCGCAGAGATCGCACAGTGACACGGAGGTTAGCGGTGTCCCTCTGCGAGAGGACAGGACTCGGTGTCTTGGGGACGTGATTAGTTTTACTGAGCTCACCAAACTCTTGCAAAAATGACAACTGAATTCCTTTACTGGAACCTTGGAGTGGGAACCACTTGTTATAGCTGGCGTTTACAGCTGCAGGGCCCACGCCACGTGAACGATGAAACCAGGCTTCTTACATGCGACAGGGTCGAACCTGGGTTCAAGCATCAGCCTTGTCCATCTCAAAATAAGGGTGGGCACGTGCTCAGCCTGGCAATGTCCAAGCCCACCTGAGCCCAGAGTGGGCGTGGGAAGGAGCCGAGGAAGCTGGGGAGAGATGTCCCACCCTGCCCCCGCTGGCTCTGTCCTCCTTCAGCTCCGTCTGCAGCAAGAGTCAAGCCCAGAGCAGCCCACGGGACACAGCTCCTGTCCAGCACTGTGCTGTGCTGTGGAGCCCCTGGGCAGGAACCGTGACGACCCCCTGCGGCTCAGAGCCCCACTGCGAAGCTTAATTCGCATCCACATTATGCACGCGGCCAAGCCAGGCAGACATTCCTAAACGTGCCTTTTCCAAGAAAAGCCAGCAGGCAGCCAAGCACACTATGGCTTTGGTATGGGACTGTGATGGGGGTTATTTCCAGGGAAGCTGATGACATAAGCTGAGCTCTGGCCATTACACTCCCTCCCCCACAGTGGGAAAAACCCACGGCCCTGATCGTTCTCTTGCTCAACTCCAACCTGAGGCAGAAGCACGGATCTGAAGCACCATCCCACCACACGCTGCCTCAACGAACTCGAGTTCCCTGTTGCGGCTCCTCGCCGTGTTGGCAGTCGACCTGCACTTCCACACGCAGACATGCTACGCTGTCCACAAGGAAGCACAGACGACACGGGTGTCACAAACTCACCAAACAGCACCTCAGGGCTATCGCGCCCGTCCAGCCAGGGCCCTGGGGGCACACCTGGGCGTGTCCCTGGGGAGATGTCCTCCCAGTCGACTCAGCAAGCAGCTTGGCACCGCCAGCTGCCCCTTTTCTCCTCGTCAATCAGTGCCCCGTCAGTGTGCCCTCCCTGCACTGGAGGCCGAGAGGCAGAGACCCTCACAGAGAGTCCAGGAAAGGATGGCCGCCGGGCCTTGTGAACCACACCACACGATGCCTGCTTTGAAAACGATCGTTTCTCACTCCAAGAGTGTGAGATTTGGAGGCTGTGACCCCGTGGTGGGATCTGAGACGGTGCTGTCCTGTTCGAAAGGACTCTGCTTGCTGGAGTGGGAGCCCAGAGACCTGGCAGAGTGCCCTGCATGGCGGCTGGTCTCACCCCAGACCCAGCGGGACCAGGCGAGGCGGTGCGGATAGCAAAGGCCAAGGGAGGCAGGAAGCGCTTCTCTCCCCCTGCCGTCCC